>APFE031530480.1:163019-190430 GCA_000404065.3 Pinus taeda | reverse complement strand
TTTTATCTATCTCTCATTCTTGATACTTTCATCTTGGCTCTTAATACTCAGTACTTCAATTTTAATCCTTAGCATCTCATATTTGACCCCAGACATCTAATCATTTAAGTTTTTTTGATTAAAAACTTAATGATTTATCTATTAAAAATTTATCCAAGATTAATATAATCTAATTAAGTAGACCCAAAAAATAATTTTATTATTTAGATTTATCTATTAATAATCTATCTAACACTAATATAATCTGATTTAAATGAAACCCAAAAATAATATCATTTTCTTTTAATAATTTATCCATCATTGTCCTCTAATTTAAAAGGACTATAAAAAGATAGTGACTTTTGAATAATCACAATTTCAAATTTGTCTTCCCATATTTAATTTTTACATTTAAATATTTGTTATGAAATTTTATTTATTATTTTTTAATATTAAAAATAGTTAAAATAATGCCCATATGTATTGCTCACATATGGGGACAAGATAGCTCTTGGATGTCTTATGGTTATCTCTTTAGATGATTATACACTCACAAGCTCTAGGATATAAGGTAGTTATAGCAAGGAGATTTGACAAGTAAAGGAATGATGGAGAGGAGTGCTACCTCCTACTTAGTTTAATGCCACAATTTTGACCTTGCATGCATAGCTAATGAAATTTATGGCTTACGGACTAGCCAGACAAAGGATGATGGATCTTTGAGAGCAACATTATCGATGGTTCTAGAGTTTTAGTAAATTACAACCCATTGGACCTTTAAAGGGAATTAAAGTGGGTTTTTCTAGAAAGAGTTGTCTACCGAGTGAGGGTACTATTCTTCTTGTTATTCTATTAGTGTCATGGGATCTGTGTCATCCTTTTTTCCTCTATACCTAATTTATTTTATATCTTTTGAGGGATTTTTAACTTTGGTGACTTTTTGGATTATGGTAACAGTATAGCACAGGATGAAGGGTTGGCTCATACATGGAGATCATCGATTGGTTTTTTTTTTTGTGAGGGAAACGTGGCACCAATTTGAGCATGTTGGAAAAGGTGCACAATTAAGTGTCATAATGAAGGAAGTGCATAGTAAGAGTGTATAAGTTCAGGGATTTCAATTTACATAATTAGAATGGTCAGAACTAGAGGGAAAAATTATGGTGAGAGGAAGATGAGGCACTATCTATGGACCTCATCCTCCTTACATCCCAACCACCCATCTAAATCTATTTGAGATGCATCAGAGGCTAAAAAAAATCTCCATAATAAATGTTTAGAAAGGGAAAAGAGAGCGATGGAGGAGTTGGAGAGAGAAGTCAAGGACGAGAGGAAGGGCCTTATAGAGGACCAAATCCTTTCAGAGGTCTACGGGTGGGTATTAGACCTAGTCCACTTATGCAACAAGGAGATATAACTTTTTGAAATTGTTGGAACTTATGGGACCCTAAAGACCATAGTGGCTCGAGATTTGGAGAGAACTTAGGCTAGCTAGGAGGATATCCTACATATTATCTCGATTTTTTGGGGGTAAGTTCAACGTAATATGTAAGGAGTCTTTGAAGTGGGTTTCTTAGCTACTCCAATCATAGAAAATTATACTTCCCAACCGTAAGATGAGAAGGAAAATGGCATATTAGCCAACCCCATTAGTCTTGAGGAGGAAGACAAAAAATCAATTCTAAAGCAATCAAGGGACAAAATAGCCACAAGAATCATGGAAGGGAGAGCAGTACAACATCTCTAACTCCATAAATTCAGCCCATTATTTAGTTATTGCTACCTTTTATGTTATATCATTTATGTGAATTTGTTATAAAACATATAATATTAATTTTTTCCAATCTTTTATGGAAAACTTTTTAATGACTATATAAAATGATAATCACAATAATAAATATTAGTTAGTTTTAATTAATAGAGAAAAAAAAATCCTTTTAAATAACTACCCATTAATTAACTTTATATATATATAAAATATGGAATAGAACTCTACCTCTTAATAGAGATCAAAGGGAAAGGGGAATCTATTTTCAAGTGAAACCAATGTATCCATTATATCAATTTGTAATTTATGAAATTCTAAATTAGAAAATATTATAGACAGTCTTTTAAATAGCACCTTATTAGTCCCTGCCCCTTCGGGGCAGTAGGACTATTATAATTGATTTTTAGCATTTTCATTAATAGGCAAAGAAACCAAGCAACAAACGAAACTCATTAACCTAAGTTTCAATTTTATATTCATTAAATCACTTTTTTTAACCAATAAGAAATTTCTAGCCGCTATTTTGACCACTAATAATTTTAGAGATCTTATTTGGCCTCATATCGAGGCCAAGATTTGGGCAAACTTAGGATAAATCTTCATTTAACTTATGGATTCAATGAATTTCTGAAAATGGAAACTAATGCTAGCATTAATTAATAAACATCAAATATTTGTTATGTGGGTACTTGGTAATGTTTACTTATTTAATATATCACACGACAGACTACCACATCAAGTGCACAGATGGCTGCGTGCATGTATTGGTGTGGTGTCAACCTAACCTCTGTCAAGGAGATGAAATCTCGGTGGGTGCGACTATGATCTCGTTTTGTTTCTTCTCCTTTGGACCTCTGTTAAAAATTTGAAATCACACACAGCTGAAATATCTAGTAATCAACAGTAGCGGGTGACTATGGCTCCCCTTAGATAAAGTTTCTTTACATCCGCAATCTGAGAGGAAGTCGTGTAGTGGATTTTCAACCTGACTCCACAACCTTTATCGTCCTCAAGCAAGGTCACTATCATGCTTCTTCTAAGCACCTCCATGCACAACGTTCCATACACCACCCGACCATAGTGGACTTCTTCAACCTACAACTCCATGAAGGAAATAGAACTCAAATGTTGCAGGGGAATGGTAGAAGCTAAGCCCTCGTGGCTGCTGGTGTCTATGAAATGGAAGCGTAATGTGCCTCCTACTTCATTGACCTCTACCACGTGGATGAAATGGTCTAAATTATGGAGTTGGAGGATCACTCGCTTGTTAAATCTCTGCAAGGCTAACCTCACAAGCGAGACCATTAGGTCACCCAATGTGTCCACTAACATGCCCACCAACAATTTCTCCGCCACCAAGTTCTCTACCATCAGGTGATTCTTCAACCTTCGCCGCTTCAGCCGCCTTCTTCAGTTACTTATCCGCACCATTGGTACCAAGCTTCCCTTCACCACTACCCCGTTTTTTTCTTTAAGAAGAAAACACGTAAACGGTCTGGTAAGGGCTGTAATTTGATAGCAGGTTTTTTCGTAACACAAGTTACAGGTAAAGGAAAGGATTCGAAAACGACCCCATCAAGTAGGGATAGTAGAGTTGACTTATTAGTTTGAAAAGAGGTTGGTCTTAGCTAGTATGTCATTCAGGGGGGTAAGCAGTAGCTAGAGGTTGGTAGTAAAAGTAAAGATAAGTAGGCAACAGGGGCGTAGCAGGTGGCATCAATAGAACCAGTGAAGCCCACAGCAGAAGATTCATCAGCCGACCTTAGAACAAGTCACTTCCACTTCTTGCTTTGCTACTATATGCGTTAGCTCCCACCTCTGGTCGGCTCATCACACCTTTGGTTTGGTTGATCAATTGTATCTTGATAGTCTACTCTTGCTTTCAAACTTACTATTCTTTCCCTTCTGCTTAGTTAATTAACATTGCTTCTACTCGGTCAATTAACTTATCTGGGTATGTATCTTATGTATGTAATTACAGAAGGATCTAGATATTCAATATGTAGGTGCCACTGGATCAATATTTCAATATATGACAATTGGTTCATAAGAATAAACTACTAAATCAAAAGGAAGACAGGTGCTACTATACTAATGCCAAGCATATGAGTAAAGGACCCTACCTACCCATACTAACGAATGAAAGAAACTTAGCGCGAATGATAGGGCAAGCGATAGTGGTTCCATTCTTGTTTTTCCTATTCCATGCCATAAAAATAAACCTTTTTATTAATCAACATTGGCGCTAGAGGGTGCACCTTGGTCGTGCTAATAAGGACTGATATTGTGATGAAAGTTATTCTCCAGCCTTATACAAACTTCAGAAAAATTGTCCCTCCATTAAATTGAGCTCAGCCCTTTTCTGATGGTGGTTTTTCAGCCTACAGATGGATACAGCCTGTTGGAAAATATGAAAGATTTTGGATCCCTCTATGTAGGATAAACACAGCCTCAAAGAATCAACATAATTGTTAAGAAATCGGCCTCCTTTCTCTGTGCAAGAAAATTCCGGAATAACACACAGTGATCAGATCTCTCAACTGAGCCATTGGCACCAGAGAAACCCCCAACTCAACGCTCATAAATTTTAATATTTTTCCTATGCAATTCGACCTCCTGGACTAATGAATTTGGCCTTATTGTGGGTCACTTTAATGCTTCATATTTGGTCCTCTTATGGAGAAATTTCTACCACTTCTCTGTATCTGTTATTTTTTCTCCTGTAAAACCCCTCAGAACCATATGCTTTGAACACGGGCAAGAAAAACTCCATGTAATGGTCGGATTGCACCTCTTGCAGACACATAATGTCTTCCCTATAATGCAATATTTCTTGTATCAAATTCTGACTTCGATATCCCCACTCAAGTGCTTGTGAAGTCCAAGGCAATGGCGATATTGAGTAGCGTAAATGTCTGCTAATAGACATTCCGAGATGCGATTGAACCAAGGGGAGCTGCGGTTCATCTGAAGGCAACATGACATTAATAAAATTGTACAACCAACATTGAAAGTATCTCTTAGAATGTGAGTAAGGGAAGGAAAAGCCACAATGCAATGCAACTGTTATAGTGTTTGTCTTACTTTTCTCTATCGCAAGGGAAAAAATGTGTCAATCAATATCATCTTCCCTGAAATTTAAGAAAATGTATTAACTTTTATGAACTAAACATTTCTAGTTTATTGAATTTCGGGTGTGTTTACATTTAATTTCACCTTTATCTTTGCCTTTCTTTTTCATAGTTCATTTGATTTTTAGGGGATGAGAAACCTTTATTGCCCATGATATTCTAATTCAATGTCATAGTCAGCTCGGAAGCTCCACGATTTGCTGCAATTGCAAATCCAAATAGCCTTAGTTTCATAATGTTATTAAATCTTGGTTTCTAATCAACATATCTTTGTATATTAAATTGTTGTTTCTGAAACATTTTTAAAGGCCGTTTTAGGTTCTGAGTCTTTAACATAAAATATACCATTATTGCCTTCTCTAGCATCTACTTTCAGGTTTTGAGTCTTTATCGTAAAGAAAAAAAGTCTTGTCATGATCGCACACTTGACAAAAGAGCATTACTTAAGCAGCTCAAAAGATTTTGGAAGGTGGAATATGAAAGTCAAAGTACCCACCAGGAGTATGTTTAGTTATGGGAGTATTTTGAAAGTGAGAGCTACTTCTCATTTGAATGGTGGGATAAAAGGGTAACGAATTAGTTCATTGATTCTCCCTCATCTCTAACTCGGGTAATGAATCGATTGAGTGCAGCGCCTGCCTGAAACTAGTTATTCCAGCCAACCAAGTTGATCGATCCGAGTGGGCCTCATATCATGGCTTTGAAATTGGCTGGTTTGGTCTTTTAAGGTCAGGTCTTTTTTGGTCTTATCCTCCCACAATTATTGTTGAATTGTTTAAGCAAAAATTAATTCAAATGAGATTTCAGAAGCTTCAAATCAGAACAAAGAATGATTTTGTATGAAATAGAAAACCTATTGATTACGCTTCATCGTGTTCCATTCTTGCTTCATACTCATTAACACTGGCATTCTAGCTTATTACTAGGACTTTAGACCTTCTTCCTCATCTACTTTGACACTTTTATCACTTTTGATTTCTTCCTTCCACCTTCTTACCTTTTACATTCCCACATCATATAGATACATTAGACCTTATACCTATGACTTTCTTCCTTCTACCTCATCAAGCCCTTCTCTTTCTTACTTAACCATTCCGGCTACACCCACTACACCCTCTTTTACCTACTTTACAGAACATAGCACTTGCAAGAAAGAGAGCCCTCGATGAGGTTTTTGTTGGATATATATGCAAAGGCGACTAAACCTAAAGAAAGGAGGAAACCTAAACAATGCCTACTTTTCTTTTAAGGTAAGGCAATCAAGCTTAAGGGTTATAAATACTATGTGCATAGATATAAATACAAACAACTTCAAAGGGGAACTTGTTGAGGAAGGCATATAGTGAATTCATGATGGTAGTTAGTAAGGGCTAGCTCTAAGTGATAGTAATCTGGTAGGTAAGAAAGCTTTACTAACTGATCCACTGAGCTCAGTAGCTCCCTCGAGTTAGTGGTATTTTCTCAGAGATTAGTCGTAAAGCCATTTCAAACAGGCTGCTCTCATGTATCCAATTACAATAAACTAGCTAAAGCAGATTGACTTGAACAAAAAGGTTCTTGGAGCACCCGTAGAAGGCCATTGATATCTGTAGGATATTTCTCAAACTTGACTTCAACCTTAATCAAAATTGTGCCAATTTGGAAAAAATATCTGATACATAATTTGTCACCTATTACGAAATGGCGAAATGGCCCTCGGTGAACTATTAATTATTGAACTAACATAAGAGTTAGGAATATCTGTGCTTCACATGATTCTAGATACTAGGTTAACATGTTGTCATTTTGTATCTACCAGTGTTGGTTTTACCCTAGATTCTCTTTATATCTTATTCATCAACATTAAGATGGTTAAAAGAAAACCAGAGGCTTGTGGTTATGAGAATGATATAATTAAGCTCTGTGATTTTCCTCTTGCCTTCGTCTGAAGATCTCGGAATTGTCGACCGATGCATTGACGCAATTTCCCTCTAGTTTAATAAAGGAGTTTCTCATGTCAGAATTGGTGCAGCACGACGAATTGGCACAACACAACCAACATGAACCTGCAAGTATAATAGCTAAGCTAGCTAGTATTGTTTTTTCTTGCTAGATTACTTATGCCAAATACATATAGCTACGCCTTCAATCATGTAGTCCTTGATTTTCCCTTAAGGCAGGGACTAGTCGCCATGCAGCTCCTCTGGTTATCTGGTTATAATAGTAATGTGATGAGTTATAAAATTAGAACATGGGAATCATGTTCGTTTATCCCATATGTGTAGAATTATAACGCTATGACTTGACTTAAAGTGCGAAGAGAACATGAAAATTGATATCTTTGAAAAAATGTGTAGTGGAGGTGGAAAGAATAAATGTTTGCCTTTATCCGAGGGCCAAAAAAGATTTTCTCAAATCCACAATATCTGGCTATTACATACGATATGGACTTGAACTGGCCATGACGAAGTACAAATCATTTGGTAGACATCGATGGCACATTCCACCATGACGAAGTACAAATAATTTGGTAGACATCGATGGCACATTCCACGGTGCATTTCTGTAGTGTCAAAATCAAATCAAATATTGTCCACGCACACACCAAACCTTGGTTTTATGTGAAGTCTATGGGTACATTGGTTTCAAGATCTTATGACGATTTCGAAGGTTTTTCTATAGGTACTTTGGGTTCAGAACCTTGAGAGGATTTCGAACTCTATGCTTCTGCATGTACAAGGGTTTTCCAGCGAGTGATTTCATGACAGAATCGAGAGGGCCACACCCTAACGCAGCAATATCTTATCCTACCTTCACAAGTCACATTTGGGCCACATAGGAATCTTTTTCCCTTACAGTTTAGATAATAAAATTTATAATTAGCTGCACCGAGAGGTGCAAAAGAACGTCGAAATAGGAACAAAGAATGTGAAGGAAACTATCCCTTTGTTTTATTTGGTTCATAATTTCATAAAAATTAATCAAATAAAGGAAAATTTTAATACTTAATGAGTTATTTTTTATTTTAAAAAAAATATTAACCTAAATAATTTTATAATAGAGAATTATTTATTTTTAAAAATTAATAAGTTAATTTTATTTTTTTTAAAGTTATTAACTTAAATAATTTTATAATATAGAATTATTTTGAATTATTTTACTTTCAAAATAGTATATAAATAATAAAACAATTAAAAATTTAAATATTAGAAAAATACTATATATTTATAATTTGTATATAAAAGAATAAAAAAATTAATTAAAATTTCTAGATTTTTAAATAAATTTTAATTCATAAAATGTTCCATAAATCAAAATTAAATAATTAGGAATTTTCTAAAATATATTTTAAATTTAATAATACTTACACTACCGATCAAAACTAAATATTTATAAGTACAATTACATTTTCTGTATTCAAGCTTCTGTGATCCATAATGAATTAAATAAAGTCTTTCGGTAGAAATCACATGAGAGAATTTTTTGGCCGATGCGTTTCGAACCAACAAGTGTGGTTCATCATCAGGACCAGATGAAGAGGCAGACCATAGCAAAGGCTTAAATACTCCATGAATACAATTTACACAAATCCTACCTCACCACATATGAAACCCACTTTTGGCAATTGAATGGTATATATCAAGATGCGTTTTACAATGTTCCACTCTCCCATTGCAATAACACATAATTTTCAACAAAGAACTAGATTTTATACACTCCATTTTAATGCAATAACACTGTATTTTCAAAATCTTTCAAGTGGTATTATTTTATTTTATCATTTAGTAGAAGGTGAAGAGAAATGGAGAACACAATTTCAATGCTTAGGCGATCCATTGTCCAATTTATCCACCTTGCCTATGGAGAGAGGAGGTAAGATTTCAAATAGAACCAACTCGAGAAGATTGGAGGAGAAGGCGAAAACAATGTTGAAGATGATCTGGACGAGAGCATACTTCTCTTTGTATTATTTTTACAGCTGAGGAACCAGAGGCCCACTCATCCTACAGCTGCCAATGATCCCAACACTACAATTCCTTAGCATGTTGCGCACACATCCTCAAAATATTTCAATTTTGTATCTTCAAAGTAACTATATTCCTTTTTCTTGAAAAAATAAGTAATGTGAGGTCTTCTTTGATTATTATTGACACTTGAAAAATCATTGTATAATAGTGGCATTGTTCTACATCTTGAAAACACTTACTAACACTTTACATTTGCAAGAGAATAATGTTGTACATTGTGGAAATCAACCATGCAAACCTTAAAAAAATTGCAAAACAACTGAGTACACCACAATCATCCTCCATTCTTTAGGATCACAAAAACAACATTACAAGTGTGCAACTGCAAAATGAAATATTGTGCGATAACATGATCATCCCATCCTTTGTGGCACACATTATGCAGAAGGTAGTCTTTGCTCACTTTTAATACGGGATGATGAATACTACTCTTAGTGAAGGGGTTGGTCCTTCACTCTAGTAACTTTCAAAAGAGTATTTGAATGACCTTTAAAGAATTTATATGTAACTTGGGTGCAACCAAATAATATAAGCTCTCGTAGAATATAGCAGGAATTTGCCAGCATCCCTAGAGCCTCACCTTTCAAGTTGTGATACCAAGATACATCTAATCTTGAAAAAATGTCATGGGTATTGCGCATAAGGGCTAAGACAGTATGATTTGCAACTTCTTTTACATTGTTGAGGGAAACATGAAATAAACAATTCCTTGAAGCACCAATGAATGCGACAAAAACTTCATCACTGAATGGCCATCTTTTTAACGATAGGATTTGAATTGATCTGCATCCATTTTCAAGGTGGCCAAGTGTTATCTCAGTCAAAAGAGAAAGATTGTCCAAAATGAGAAAATTCAGTGCACAACACACAACACCTATTGCTTCTACGACACCATCAGTTAGCTTTCCACAATCTGCTAGAGACATTTCTTTTAAGTCACAACATAGATAAGAAAGTGGTTCCCTTAAAAACTCATCCATAATACCTAGTATCCTTGCCAATGATAACACTTCCAATTTGTGCATCTTATTTAATGCAGGCATAATTTTGAAGGGTTCTAGCTACCGACACCATTCCAAATGCAATTCCTTAATCATTGGAGCCAAAGTGTCAACTAGAGTACTAATGCCAGCTACAAATAATAATGAGCACTAATTCAAATCAACAAAACTTAACAAAGGAGCTATCTGCACAAATGATCTCAATCCAACATCTAATAGGAGATATGCACCCTTAAGAGAGGGGGGTGTTAAGCAAGGAAAGCCTATAGAAGAACGGGAAAAGGTAGCTTGCAGTAAACGATATGGAAAAGTGTGTCCACACAAGCCCACTTGCAGTACCTCTAGATTAGTTGTTGAACATTCTACAATGAGCTTAGTTAGATCTTCCTCTGGTGTAAGACAACAATATGGAATGAAAATTTGTGTTCGAGACCTATAATGAATAATAATAAACTTTGAGGAGTCATTTCACGCAATGCACAGAAAGTACATATTATGTTCTTGGCTAAATCGAGAATTCCTTCCAGTGTCTCAATATGTTCAACATGTTTGCACAATAGGCTTAAACATAAATCATATAGCGAAGGAGGTATAACTTGGGTCACAAAGTCTTTATCCCGGGAAGGCTTCCATTCATTAAAAAAAGAAGAATGGTTATCATTGCCAAAAAGCTTTTCCCGATGAGCATTGGGCAGGGACCTCTACTGAGAAGATGATGGTTCACCATTTTGATGATTGAAATATGAAAAAAATGAAGCTTGTCGTTGGGCTATCAAAAGAAACCTCTCTCCCTATGTAATTCTATTCTGATTATGAGGAGGAACATTCTCTTAAATTTCATTTTGTTCAACGACATTAGCTCTGAACATCATATCCAATAGGATTAATTGGAATTGTAGATGGAACAGTTTCATTATTCTCTGTTATATTCTCTGTTAAGTCCATTTGGTGAGAAATGCAATTGCAGTAATTCCTTCCTCTGCATCATTAACTAATAGTTAAAGCAAGCATCACATAATTGGTGGTTGCGATCAGTTCCTCGCTGAGCAAAGCCATGGCATATAGCACTTAGATTATTTGTCAGGTCCCCCCTCAGTCAAGTCTGCATAAACTTGTGTAGACAGCAAGTGAAAATAGCATTGTTTGCCCGCGAGGTAGATGACGTTTCGTGCTTAGTACATGAGGTGCTAACCAAGTGAAAACTGAAACTGGAGGAGAGAGGAGGAGCTTTCACATTCCGAATCTGGTTGAATCCAAATGCACACAACGGTTTTAACGGATTTCAGGTGACAAGTTGTTGTAGGGGAGAAATTCAGGAGGTTTTGTGAACAGGGATTTCAGAGGGAGCATATAATTTCCTTGAATTTCAGAGTAGTTTCTGGGGTTCGAGTGATCGATTATCAGAATAATTTCTTAATCTCTTCGGCCCACAAGAATTTCTATTTAGTGTAGGGCCCAGGGAATCTAAGGAGTTTCCTTTTTTTCGAAGAGCCCAGGAGTTTCCTTTTATCCAACATCTGGAAATTACATAGAACGAGGAATGCAGGCGATGAACAAAAAAGTTGATAAAAATGTTCCATGTGTTCATTTTGTATTAGATAGAACAACGAAAATGAAATGAGGAGATTGGTTGGGCTGAATAGTGTTTGCCCAACCAACTCCATATAGAAAACACCTTTTAGCATAATTATATCTAAAAGGATTATTTTTAAATTTAAAAGGATTCCAAACACATTTACATAGGCATTTAGGTTTAAATGGTAATGTGTTGGGTGTTTAATTCATTTAAACGTAATGTGATGATAAAAACAAATTATTATCACATCAACTATTGACAATGATTTCGATAAATATAAATATACTTACCTCCCAGTTTAGAAGTTATATATATTATATCTTTATATTTATATTTATTCTGATTTAATAAACTTCTATTTTATATTCATATACTTATATTTATTTTGATTTTATATTTATATTTACATCGTAAGGCGTTTCCCTTTGAGAATAACTACCTTAGCTGCCACTTTGTAATGATGTGTATCGTTGAATCAAATGTTAGACATCTAAAGAATAGAGTGTGGTCGGATTGGCATAGTTTCAACAGAATAATGACAAAGGTGTTTTGATAACCTCTCAACTCGCTCTTCGAACAACGATAAGCTTTTCTCTTCCAACATTTGGCGAGGGTTTGTTTCTTCTTGCTTAAGACGGAGCCCCCACTCAATCTGCTAGCATACACACCACACAATACCGTGATTTCCACTGCACAAAATATATTGCTCGAGAATTCTCTCCCAAAAAGACGAACTCACCAAATTAGCTTATTTTGTTACCTGCGGGATTCGAAACCTTGACCGACACCTCGATTGGTTTTTCTCCATCTATTCATTAGACCACAAACATTTGTCGCCTTTATTCCTCAAACGTTTGGCGAGGGTTTGTTTCTTCTTGCGGAAGAACAAGCCCCTGATCAATCTATTGACGTACACACGACACAATACATGATTACCACTGCACAAAATTTCTTTAAACATGTATGGATTTCTGGACTTTTATTTATATTCCATTTTTCTTTGGATCATTTTTAATGGTGTTTTTATGTTCAATTGCTTGTAACAACCCGACTATCACTTGTTTTTATTAGGGTTATGATGTTCTTGTTCTACAAACAATCTTTATTATGGTTTTTGATATCTTATCTCGTCCCTTCCCTTTTACATATATGGATCTAGAGAAATCTGTATAGTTTTACCATAAAATAATGAATAACCGCTTTGTTTCGAGAATTTTACAATCCACTAGAATCCATTGTGAGTTTTTTTTATTAAGGTTATGAAATTTTTGTTATACATATAATCTTTATTAGGGTTTCTAGTTTCTTATCTCATCCCCTCTCTTTTACATATATGGATTTGGAGAATTCTATATCCTTTTACCTGAAAAGAATGAATAACAACTTCGTTTCGAGAATTTTACAATCCACCAGAATCTAGATAGTTTAAATGTTTTATGGTTTTTGTACATGTAAATTTTTTACGAAGTATGAGATATGTATTTTTTCTTCTTTCCTTCATGTTTATTATTAAAGGAATTCTTCTCTGAACTTGTAATGGCCTCCGATATTTTGTCATTTAGTGTGATTTGACTTTAGAGGTTTGTACTTGATGAGATGTCAATTTTGTGGATTTTGATGCTGTAAATTTAGACATATCTAAAAAAACTTCATTGTTTCTGTTAATTTTTACGATTTTCATATGAGGGAGTATAATTAATGTCCCTAAAAGCTTGATAGGTGCTTCTGATTGTGCTTTCATGGGAGGTTTAATGTTTTGTAGATTTTGTTGCATTATAATTTGATTTTGAGGTTTGGTTTTCACTATTTTTATTTTTATCTTTGCTATTTTTGTTTTTGTGTTTGCTATGGTTTTTTTTATTAGTTCTAAGGATTGTTATTAAATTTCTATTGATTGGGAGGTGTTACTTTAGATTTTAGCATACAGATATTTGTCAAGACCCTAACTAGAAAGATGATCACTCTTGAGGTCGAGATCTCTAATACCGTTGACAATGTAAACACAATGATCCAACATATACTAGCAAGGTTCACATTCTTTTAATTTTTATTCTTTTCTATTGTTTACTTTTTATTGGGTGCAATATTGATTAGTTATAAATGGTCAAGGATCATGTTGTTTCAATCAATAGGTTGTTATTAGCATGGGTGTAGCTTCTTCTAAGCTTTACAATGAGAATGATCAAAAGTATGATTTTAACTTCAAGGAGGAGGTGGGTCTTTATCTTGCATTAATTCCAATTTATTTAGCACTATTGATTTCTCTAGTATTAACATTTTCATTGACTATTGTGGAATTTTGTGACATTAAAAAATATAATTTTAATGGATGATGAAGGACCTGGATGAGTATCGAGTTTTACCCTTGTTCCCTTAAAAACAAAAGAGGCCTTAATTAGAAGAAAACATAAATTCATTACCTTCTATAACCTAGTTAACTTCTTCATTACAAATTATATAATCCTACCGTGAGGTGAATTTTAGAGCCCTTTTGTATTGATCCATATTGTACTGATCCATTTTGATGTGTGGCTTGTTAAAATGGTATATCTTGTTATCACCTAGATTGACCTCAGGCTGAAGGGAGGCAATGCCAGGGTAACCACAAACCAAGCTTAGCCTAATAGCTAGCCTTACTAGGCCGGGAGAGGGCTCTCTCCATAAGGATCTCAGTCAAGATGACTGGATCAAGTAAAGGATTTTACGCTAGGACCACCTTGTCCTTTGCCACTATCCGCTTTTCTGTCAGATGAAAGAATATATCCATGGAGTGGTGATAATGGAGGTGATCATATGACTGACTCATTAGAGGAGGATGAATAATTCATGGGCTGAGATGAAAGCATGGAGGATGGTGGATGAGATGATGATGGAATGTCTTGAGTGGAAGCTTGCGTGAAAATTGGATTAGCTATAAATGTACTCCATGCAATGTTAATATCTTTAAAGTGATATAGAACTATGATCTTTATGAGGGAATAGTGAAATAAAATCTTCATTTAATCTTTGTGTTCTCTTCTTTGGGCAATGTAAGCCATCTTCTCCACACTCCTGAAAAGATAGTAGGGTATATTGAGCATTTTAACCCTAGTGAAATGCATAAGTAATCGGATGTGGTAGGAATAGACCCTAGAGAACCTACCTTCACATGAAAAATATTTCATTACAATATTCATCATAGGTGCATATCTGTCAGGTAAATAAGAGAAAGGGAAGTAGCCTTTTCTTTGACTTATGTACCTAGGTTTTAGGTATGGTTCATAAAAACATGCTTCTATCTCACCCTGCTTGAACCATTTTTCCCTAACTTCTAGAATCCCAGTGGAAGCTGATATGATGGCAGCAGACAATGTGAAAGTTATGCCTACAAGAGTGATTTGGTTATGTTAAGTTATAGTTATGAAAAGCCTAGTGAACTCAGGGTGGTATTGGACTGCTCGAACTTGCTCAGAAAACTCAAAACACCCTATCCATTTGAAGGTTGTCACTGTCATAGGAGATGCTAGGAGCTCTTTGAGATCTGTGGGTTCAAACCTGAGAATTTTCCCTCCTTTATGAGGCCTTCTCTACTCTATGTTTCTCTCTCTATCTAATCTCTCTTCTTCACTGTGTAGCCTATATTTCTCATCAACCATGGTGTCTTTGTTATGAAACCCTTTGCAAATCGTAGGGGAATGGAAATGTTTGGGAAGGAAAAGAAAAGTGAAAGGTAGACGAAAGTCTGGTGGGTGTAGGGATAGAGGTTTTTGAAGAGGAATGTAGGGCATTGATCACGTATCTTATGGAAAACGAGAAGCTTTCTTGCAAAAATATGGGCTAAGAGAAAAACTAGGGTTTTGCAAATGAAAATAAAACCAATTTTGATTTCACTTTTCAAACATTGAGGAAATAATTTTGAGGAGAGGGAAAATGATGTTTTACTTACTTACTTAAAGCTAAGAAGGTGTTAGGAATGTCGAAGAGCAAATATGAATGAAACTGGTCAAACGCACAGTGCACGGAGGGAATGCGCGGCACCAAGAGGAAAGGTGCAGCACCAAAAGGGAATGCGTAGCACCAAGAGGAAGTGCACAACGGCAAGAGGAAACATGCATCGCCAAGCTGTTTCTGGTGATCTCAACCCTTAAATCAGAAAACCTTCTGCTGGGGTTCGCTCAATGGGAGGTTAAATGGAAATAAAGGAGATATGAAGGCAAGAAAACCTTTATACATGCTTGAATTTAATTTTTTCTCCTCAAAACCCCCTTTGCTAATGTTTTGTCACTTTCACCTTCTCACCCTTTTTTGTCACTATTCTTGATTTTCCGACTCTTTGCTTTTTTACAGGTTGATGAATGCTCAATCTTGATTTGAATTTTACAATGCTTGTTTGTCTTGCAGTAAGGAGAAATGCTCTGATGCAGCTGGGATCACTTATTACATATAGGAACTTAAAATTACATATAAAATACAAAAAAACTAAAATACTCTATTTAATACTTAGTACATCAATTTTAATCTTTATCATCTCATATTTGACCCCTAACATCTAATCATTTAATTTTTTTATCAAAAACTTTAATGATTTATCTATTAAAAAAATATCCAAAATTAATATAACTTAATTAAAAAGACCAAAAAGAATGATGTTCTTATTTAGATTTATCTAGCACTAATAACACTAATATAATATGATTTAAATGAAACCCAAAAATAATATTCTTTTCTTTTAACAATTTATCCATAGTATACTCTAATTTAAAAGGACTTAAAAGGATAGTGATTTTTGAATAATCACAATTTAAAATTTGTCTTCTCATATTTATTTTTGACCATCTAAATATTTGTGATGAAATTTTATCTATTATTTTTTAATATTAAGAAAAGACAAGATAACATCCAGATGTGTTGCTCACATATAGGGACATGATAGCTTTTGGATGTCTTGTGTTTACCTCTTTAGATGACTACACACTCACATTAGCTCTAGGATACAGGGTAGTTATGGCAAGAAGATTTGACAAGTAAAGGAATGATGGAGAGGAGTGCTACCTCCTACCTAGTTTAATGCCACAATTTTGACTTTGCATGCATAGCTAATGAAAGTTATGGCTTATGGGCTAACAAGAAAAATGATGATAGATCTTTGAGAGCAACATTATGGATGGTTCTAGAGTTTTAGTAATTTACAAGCCATTGAACCTTTAAAAGGCATTAAAGTGATTTTTTCTAGTAAGAGTTGTTCACATAGTGAGGGTACTCTTCTCCTTGGTATTATACTAAAGTCACAAGATCTATGTCATCTTTTTTTTCCTCCATACCTAATTTATTTTATATATTTGCAGGGATTTTTAGCTTTGGTGGCATTTCCAATTGTGGTAACAATATAACAAGGTCAAGGGTTGGCCCATACACGGAGCTCATTAATTGGTTTCTTTTGGTTTCCTTTTGTTGTCATGAGGGAAATGTGGCACCAATTTGGGCATGTTGCGGAATTGCACAATTAACTGTCATAGTGAAGGAAGTGCATAGTAATGGTGTATACGTTCAGGGATCTCAATTTACATAATTAGAATGGTGAGAGGAGAGGAGGCACTATATATGGATCTTATCCTCCTTGCATCCCAACCACCCATCTAAAGTTACTAGAGATGCATCGGAGGTTGAAAAATATTTCCATAATAAATGTTTAGAAGGGGCAAAACGAGGTGATGGAGAAGTTGGAGAGGGAAGTCAACGATGGGAGGAAGGGCCTCATAGAGGACCAAATCCTTGCAGAGGTCGACGGGTGGGTATCAAACCTAGTCCACTTATGCACCCAAGAGATATAGCTTTTCAAAATTGTTGGAACTTATTGGACCATAAAGACCATAGTGGCCCGAAATTTGGAGAGAACATAGGCTACCTAGGAGGAAATCCTACATATTATCTAGATTTTTTGGGGTAAGTTCAACGTAATATGTAGGGAGTCTTTGGAGTGGGTTTCTTAGCTACTCCAATCACAGAAAAGTAAACCACCCAACACCAAGATGAGAAGGAAAATGACATATTAGCCATCCCCATTATTCTTGAGGGGGAGGACCAATTGTGAATTCCAAAGAAATCAAGGGACAAAATAGCCACAAGAATCAAGGAAGGGAAAGCAGTGGAACAAATCTAACTCCCTAAATTAATACCATGATTTGGTTATTGCTTAATTTTATGTTATATATTTATGTGGATTTGTTATAAAACATATAATGTTAATTTTTTCTCATGATTTGTGAAAAACTATCTAATAATCATATAAAATTATATTACAAACACTAATATATATAGATAGATATAATATTTAATATGGAGTACAATAATACTCTACCTCTTAATAGGCATTTCCATCATTTCACTTCAACCTAGAGAAAAGGGGAATCTATTTTTTTAAGTGAAACCAATGTATCTATTATATCAATTTGTAATTTATGGAATTCTAAATTAGAAAATCTTATAGACGGTCTTTTAAATAGCAACTTATTGTAATGCTAATGGGATGAGTTGTCAAATTAGAACATGGGAATCATGCTCGTTTATCCCATAAACATTAACCGCTTGTGTAGAATTATAGCACTATGACTTAAAGTTGGAAGAGAACATGAAAATTGATATCTTTGAAAAAATGTGTAGTGTAGGTGGAAAGAATAAATGTTTGCCCAGATTTTCTCAAAACCACAAAGGAAGTGATATGTGGCTATTACATACAATATGACTAAGTGGCCATTACTAACCATGACGAAGTACAAATCGTTTGGTAGACATCGATGGCCCATTCCATGGTGCATTTGTGTAGCGTCAAAATCAAATCAAATATTGTTCACGCACACACCAAACTTTGCTTTTATGTGGAGTCTATGGGTACTTTGGTGGCCATGACGAAGTACATATCGTTCGCTAGACATGGATGGCCCATTCCAAAGTGCGGCATTTGTGTCGTGTCAAAATCAAATCAAATATTGTTCACGCACACCCGAAACCTTGGTTTTATGTGGAGTCTATGGGTACTTTGGTTTCAAGACCTTACGAGGATTTCGAAGGTTTTTCTATAGGTACTTTGGGTTCAACACCTTGAGAGGATTTCGAACTCTATCCTTCTGCATGTAAAAGGGTTTTCTAGCTAGTGGTTTCACGACACAATCGAGAGGGCCACACCCTAACGCAGCAATTTCTTATCCTACATTTCGAAGTCACATTTGGCCCACATAGGAATCCTTTTCCTTGCAGTCTAGATAATAAAATTTATATTATATCTAAAAGGATTATTTTTAGAGTTAATAGGATTCCAAAAACACGGACATTTAGGTTTAAATGGTCATGTATTGGGTGTTTAATTCATTTAAACGTTATATCGAAAAGGATTTTTTTAGATTTAAAAGGATTCCAAACATGTTTACACGGACATTTAGGTTTAAACGGTCATGTATTGGGTGTTTGATTCATTTAAACGTAATGTGATGATAAAAACAAATTATTATCACATCAATTATCGATAATACTTTCAATAAATATAAAATACTTACCTCCTAGTTTAGAAGTGATATATGTTATATTTTTATATTTATATTTATTCTGATTTTACATTTAAGTTATATATATTATATATTTATACTTATATTTATTCTGATTTTATATTTATATATCTATATTTACCTTGTAAGGCTTTTTCCTTTGAGAAAACCTATCTCTCTTTGGGAAGCACTACCTCAATTGCCACTGCGCACTAATATGGATCATCGAATTGAATGTTATACGATTGAAGAATAGTGTGTTGTTGGATTGATATAAATTCAACTCAATGATGACGGTGTTGTGATAACCTCTCAACTTGCTCTTCAAACAATGACAGGCTTTTCTCTTCCAACGTTTGGCGAGGGTTTGTTTCTTCTTGTAGAAAGTCGAGCCCTCATTCAATCTGTTGGTCTACACACCACACAATACCGTGATTGCCACCACACAAAATATGTTGCTCAAGAAGAATCTGTCCTAGAAAGACGAACTCACCAAAGTAGCTTCTTCTATTGCCCACGAGATTCGAAACCCTAACCAACACCTCAATTGGTTTTCTCCATATGTTTATTAGAGCACGGACAATTACAACATTTGCTCTCCAAATGTTTGGAGAGGGTTTACTTCTTCTTGCAGAAGACCAAGCCCCTGCTTAATCTATTGGCATACACACCACACAATACGTGATTGCCACCTCACAAAATTTCTTTAAACATGTATGGATATCTGGACTTCTTGTTTATATGTCCTTTTTCTATGGATCATTTTTCATTGTGTTTTCGTATTCAATCTCTTGTAATAACCTGACTGTGAGTTTTTTATTACGGTTATGATATTCTTATTCTGCAGATAATCTTTATTATGGTTTCTGATTTCTTATCTTGCCCCTTCCCTTTCACATATATGGATATGGAGAAATATATATACTTTTACAAGAAAAGAATGAACAACCATTTCGTTTTGAGAATTTTACAATCCACAAGAATCTATTGTGAGTTGTTTTTGTTAAGACAATGATATTTTTGTTCTACAGATAATCTTTATTAGGGTTTATAATTTCTTATCTCATCCCCTCCCTTTTACATATATGGATAAGGAGAAATCTATATCCTTTTACCTGAAAGAATGAACAACCCCTTCATTTCGAGAATTTTACAATCCACCAGAATCTAGATAGTTTGGATGTTTTATGGTTTTTGTAAGTGTAAAATTTTTACGAAGTATGAGATTTGTCGTTTTTCTTCTTTCTTTCATGTTTATTATTAAAGTATTTTCTCTGTGAACTTGTACTGGCCTCAAATCTTTTGTCGTTTAGTATGATTTGACTGTAGAGGTTTGTACTGGGCAAGATGTCAATTTTATGGATTATGATGGTGTAAATTTAGACATATTTGAAAAACCTTCATGGTTTATGTTATTTTTAGGAGTTTCATGTGAGGAAGTATAATTAATGTCCCTAAAAGCTCGATAGGTGCTTCCCATTGTGCTTTCTTGGAAGGTTTAATGTTTTTTTAGCTTTTTTTGCCTTATAATTCAAGTTTGAGGTTTGGTTTTTACTATTTTTATTTTTATGTTCGCTATGTTATTTATATTAGTTTTGGGGTTTGTCATTAAATTTATATTGATTAGCAAGTGTTAATTTATATTTCAACATGCAGATATTTTTCAAGACCCTAATAGGCAAGATGATCACTCTTGAGGTCGAGATCTCTAATATTATTGAAAATGTAAAGACAAAGATTGAGGATATACTGGAAAGGTTCACATTCAATTAAGTTTTATTATTTTCTATTGTTTATTTTTTATTGGATGTAATGTCGATTAGTTATAAATGGTCAAGACTCAAGTTGTTTCAGTCACCAAGTTGTCATTGGCATGAATGTAGCTGCTTTTGAGTTTTACACTAAGAAGGATTAGAAGTATGATTTGAACTTCAAGGAGGAGGTGGGTCTCTATCTTGCATTAATACCAATTTATTTAGCGCTACTTCTTGCACTAGTATTAAGATATCCATCGACTATTGTGGAATTTTGTTACATTAAAAATGATAGTTTTAATGGATGATGAAGGACCTGGACCAGTCTCGAGTTTTACCCTTCTTCCCTTAAAAAAAAAGGAGCCCTTAATTAGAATAACACATCAATTCATTATCTTCGACAACCTAGTTAACTTCTTCATGACAAATTAGATAATCCCACTGTGAGTGGAATTGGGGATATATTTGCCACTAGTGATCAATCTCGATTTTGGTATGTTATTCACTTTAAAACCCATAAATTTTGTAGCCATTTTATAGTGATCCATCTTAATGTGTGGTTTGTTAACATGGTCTATCTCACCATCCTGCAATGTGAATCAGAGCGTGGGATTTGTAATTTAGTAGCATTACAACAATTTCTTATATAGTACTCTCATTGTTGCATGACTGGACTAAGATAAATGATGAGCAAGAAAATGTCTTGTCCAACCATCCTGTGCAATAAGTAAAAGAAATATCCCAATTGTCTTAACCCCATATTAATTAAAATAATAAATTGTCATTGTGTATATATACTCTCCTACAAAGAATAGAGATGCGTCTACCTCCCAAGGATGATTCCCCTGGACTATGGATCTTGTGGATAAAGGAGACAAATATCAATATAGTCTTAAGTTTTAACTGTATCCAAGATGAGAGGATCTAATTTGAATAGCCACATTTTGAATAAATCTAAATTTTTGAGGTTGCACAGATTGTGTAACTATTTTTGCATGTAAATAATTTCAGTCTATTGCATGATTTTAATAGCAATACGAAAGTATGATATTTATTTCGATATAATTGTCTTATTTCCTTGAAATTGGGTTGCTGCAGAATAATAATAGTACCAATGTTTTCAACTACATTTAATTCAATTAAAGGTCATAATAGTTGTGTAACCTTATTTAGTTAATAAAAGGTTATAATTGTTATGGGTATTCTTTTCGGGATATGTAGGATATATGAATTTGATGACACATTCTTTCCTTCATACTGTCACCCTTTCTAGGGTTTCAATTTAGTTTAACTTCTTTGATCATGATGGGAGACCATTTTGAGGCTTTGAAAAATCATGCCTTTTGTCTAAATTGTCTTGTCTCTTAATGGAAAAATGCACTTGATTTATTTTAACCAAAAGTGATGTTAAATTCTTACTGATAAGACACTTTTATCTAAACTCTCTCTCGATGGAAAAATATATGTCATTCATTTGAACCAAAACTGATGCTAGATTCTTACTGTAAGACACTAGAATGTGTGTGGAAATGGTCCTTCTTTGAGTTTCCTAATTTGATCATAGCTTTCTTGGTTAAGTTATGCTCTGCATTTATGATTATTTGATTGCAAATTTTTTTTGTTTTCCTTGTATTGATGTCTTGCACTTCTTCCAAACATTGTCGTCTCTTTTTATAGAAAATTGATGTCTTGTACTTCTTCCAAACATTGTGGTCTTTTTTTATTATAGAAAATTGTGGTAAATATACTAGTCTTTCTTGGACCTTAACAAAAGGTCACTAAATTTCTTATTGGAAAGACACATTCGTTCTCCAGCAAGGAATATGTAGTGTTCAATATTTTATGGATTTATGATATGTAATGTTGAAGTTCATATGGATTTATGAACTTTTTCATTTGTAAATAGAAATAAAAGTTACAATATAACTAAATAATGAAAGAAAAATATAACATAAAAAAATGTATATAACAAGGGCAAAGGGATTCAACTATTAGTTTCTTGTTTCAAAGTAGGTAATCCTTTGAAGTGATTTTTTTACAAAATTTTATTCACAATAACAAATTTTAACATAATGAATTCAATTTTTTAAGCAAAGTGTGGAATTTTTCAACAAATTTTTATTCACATTAACCAGCTTAAAAAAATAAATTCAATTTTACATAAGCTTTGATTCAAAATTACAATGTTAAAGCATGTTGATCCCAAATTAATTTTGCTTTCTCATGAGAATCACCTTAGTGAATTCTCTGTAGTGAGTTAGTAATCTATTTTGGGACAAATTGCATCACCTGTGTTGAACCACACCGTAACATGGAATATTGCTCATATATGGTTTGCATTTATGTTGTGTATATTCAAATTTACATGATTTATAGTTCTATGGACAAAAATGGATAGTCATTTCTAATTCTTTATCACTGTGTGGATCTAATACATTAGACTTGGAGGTTCACACCATAAATTTCTGTGAGGTTTGTAATGATAAACTTTAATCTAAAAAAAATGTTGGCCAAGATGCAATAGACCTAAGAGATACTTAAACTAGATTAGTTTCCTTGGGTCATGAAACTAGATCACCAATTGTGCTATCTCCAGTTGTGAATTTACCCTCTCGGGTCAAATCTGACATGTTTTAATGCTCAAGCTTTAGTGTCTCCAATTTTGAGTCCTATGCATTATTTTATTGTAAACTTTGTTCCTCTATAGGGTTTATCCCTTATGGGAGAATGATCGACATTTCCTTTGTCTAAACCTTTTACAGTAGAAGGTCATATTGAAATTTCTCCAGCATTAGAATCAGAGGATGGGGTTAACATGGTAGCTCACACTGAAAATCCAAAGAGGGAAAACTATCCAATGAATGCACCCATTCCCCAAAGATCGGAAAGATAAAAACATAGAATTCTAATACATTCCTTAACATAATTATATTCCTACGGTTAATGGCTGGAAGGTTAAATTGAATCTTTTTAATTAATTCTAAAATGTTTCTAATGTTATAGTTGAATTTTTTTTATGTGCCTCCAATATTTCTAAAGGTATTATTCCTTAGATGGAAGATTTTTTGCATGGTTTTAATGGTGTGTTTCCTCTTTATAGTATCTTTGGGATGCTTCTTATGTATAGTAATATTGAGAATACAGACAGTAATGTCACTGGGTGGTACTAACCTT
The DNA here is from genome assembly GCA_000404065.3 of Pinus taeda. Classification (NCBI taxonomy): domain Eukaryota; kingdom Viridiplantae; phylum Streptophyta; class Pinopsida; order Pinales; family Pinaceae; genus Pinus; species Pinus taeda. The sequence goes on along the minus strand of APFE031530480.1, from coordinate 166,523 downwards.
ATAATAATACAATGCAACATATTTCAAACCTTGTTGTTAACAAAACCTTGGTGATGTTGGTACCTTATTTCAATGTCATCAATGGAGGTTCAAATGCCGAGATAAACTGGCAATGTAGGTATATATCTTTCATTTACATGGGATTTATTATTTTAATTTAAAATTACAAAACTATTTTATTTCTAGGTTTTATTGGATTTTATCCAGCCATGCATGTAATATAATCATAACTTTTAAATGTGATCAGATGTTCAGAAATCTACTTTTGAGAATAGATAGTAGATATTTAAATTTATCACTGAGTTTAATCTAGATATTCATATAATGTAGGAGTTTATGGTTCTACCTGCTGGAGCTTCTTCATTTAGAGAGGCCATATAGATGTATTAAGAATTTTACCACCATTTGAAGGCATGCCTACACTCCTTCAAAACCTCGCCAATATTTTGTTGTTATTATTTGTTTGATAAAACATGTTTGAGCACTAAATTTATGGAGAACACGTGCATAATATTCTTCCACTTTTTGCCTTAAATATTTTTCTCTATTGGCATATTTTTGTAAATTTTCCCAACATTTTGTGAATCGTGTAGGTTGTAATTAAGAAAAAGTATAGTCAACATGCAACAAATGTTGGAGACAAAGGCTTTTCTCCAGACATTCAAGTACTTCATTGAAATTAAGAGTGAGTTTGAAACTATGTTATGTTCTTTTGTAATAGTTGTTGTATTAAACGTTATCTCATTGAAACACAGGAGAATTATGAGTTGAAAATTAGTTAGTTTGTGAACATAACCATGCCCATATCTTCGAAGTGTCCTCATATTTGATATTCATGGTCATTTTTATGGAATATACAGTTTTTAAAACTAGGATTCTAATTGATCACCACCATATACCCAACCTCACTTGGTTAGGATGTATTAGTCATCCCCCAAGGTCTAGGTTCATCCTTCTCTGTGCGCACCAAGGCCCTTGGATTTACATTAAATCTTAGTCTCCCAATCTGAATGGAGTCCAACATGTCCATAGCTAGGGTGATAGTTCTACTGAATAGGATTATCACTAAATACTCCATGCCACCTTTTACGATTATCAATGTTTGTGCTAGAACCAAATTATAAAGCTTGAAATGTTTTCTATTAGTGATTTTCAAGTAAAATTCATAGAGAAACGTATTAAGAATAAAATTTTTGAATGCAAACTTCCATTGAATAGTGTGGGAAAACATGATTTCTCTTTATAATTAATAAATAAATAATCATCAATTATCTTACCCACTTATGTTATATTTGGTACCTAAATTTATGGAGAACATGTCCATAATCTACTTCCACTTTTCCGCCTTAAATATTTTTCTGTATTGCCATTTTTTTGTAAGTTTTCTCAACTTTTTGTGGATAATGCGAGTTGTAATTAAGAAAAAAGTATGGCCAAGATGCAACAAATGTTGGAGACAAAGAAGGATTTTCTACAAACATTCAAGAAATTCATTGAAATTAAGAGTGAATTTGAAACTATGTTACGTTCTTTTGTAATATTTATTGTATTGAATGGCATCTCATTGAAATGTAGTAGAATCAAGAAGGCCTCGAGTTATTCAATATTTCCATTAAGAAAGAAGGCTATAGTGGAAAGGTTCACATTATTTTAAGTTTTATTCTTTTCTATTGTTGACTTTTTATTGGGAGCAATGTTGATTAGTTATAAATGGTCAAGACTCATGTTGTTGTGACTTTCTCTAGTATTAAGATTTGCATTGACTATTATGAGCTTCTGTTACATTAAAAAAGATAATTTTAATAGATGATAAAGTACCTGAACCAGTATCAAGTTTTACCCTTCTTCCCTTAAAAACAAAAAAGACCTTACTTAGAAGAAAACAAAAATTCATTATCGTATGCAACCTAGTAAACTTTTTCATCAAAAAATAGATAATCCTACCATGAGTGGAATTGGGGATATATTTGCCAATAGCATGCAATCCTGTGTTTGGTACGTTATTCAGAGTAAAACCCAAAACTTTTGGATCCATTCTATAGTGATCCATCTTGACGTGTGTTTGTTAAAATGGTATATCTGACCATCATAGAGTACGAATCAGAGTGTGAATTATAGTATTGCTAGTAACTCTTACGGATGGGCCACACAATAATACCTAGTGTTGATATTCGAGCTTTGCATCATAGGGTTTGTAATTTAGTAGCATTCCAACTATGTCTTTTAGAGTGATTTCATTGTTGTATGATTGGAAATGGAAGACACATGTCATCGCAATGATTTGGAAGGAATAATGGATAATGGAAAACTTTGTTTGAGTTATCGATCTATATGAAAAAGCTGAAATGCAAAGCTATTTATTGCATAGGGTTCTCATAAACTTAGAATTCAAAAAAACCGTTAGATAGCCAACCAAAATTTACTTTAACAAACAACAAAAATTAATAAAATAATAACTTTATTTTTTTATTTTATTATTTATCACAACTATTTTTATTAATTATTTAAGTTTACATTATATCTTTTATCCTAATAAACTCTCTATGGTACTCAATTAGATAACAATGCAAATTTTTTTTTCCTTAAAAAACCCATACAATCAATTTTTTTTAATTTTCGTTTTTACACTGGTGTCCAATCCCTCGCTTTCATCTGGAAATTAGATAATTGCACCCTCGCTTTCATCTGGAAATTAGATAACAATGCAGTTATTTTTTTTCTAAACGAACAATACAATCATTTTTTTTTTGGGGTTTTTACGCTGAAGTGTCCAATCCCTCGCTTTCATCTGGATTGAAGTAAATGGAAAATTACGAAACGAAGATTCCCTCGCTTTCATCATCGGGAAATTAGATAACAATTATATTTTTTTCTAAAAACCCATACAATCATTTTTTTTAATATTTGTTTTTACGCTGAAGTGTCCATCTCTCGCTTTCATATGGAAATAAGTAGATGGAAAATTACGAAATGAAGATTCAAACCTAACTACCTTCTCCGTTCAACGTCGGAAATTAACTACCCTCTGTTAAACCTCTTATAAACCTTTCCTTGTCGGATTCATGCTGCATTGCTCCAGAACCATCTTAGTTAGTTTATACACTATACAGCTTTCCCCACTTTGTCGGACCACCGGATTGCTGTTGGATAAATCTTTTTTTTATTCTAAGACTTCCAGTACCGAAAAGAAGATGGCAATACAGGTTGACTTTCTGTACCAGATGGCAAATTAACTACTCTCTCTTCAACCTCCTGTAAAACCTTTCATTTCAGATATTCATGCTTTGTTCTACCATCATCATTGTGTATTTTGTGTGGAGGTTTGGAATTACATCAAAATTCGCAGGTTTTGGTAGACGTTACAAACCAGTAACTAGGATCTAGAGTGGAAATTACTGATTGTATACAGGTGCAGTGATTTTTCTAACACTCCCTCAAACTCAACTTTGGGGGAATTTAATCTGGGTCCAAGCTCTAATACCATGTAGAGGTTTACCTTTACAC
>APFE031530480.1:146660-160564 GCA_000404065.3 Pinus taeda | reverse complement strand
TTCTTATTTAGATTTATTTGTTAAGAATTTATTTAGCACTAATATAATATATCATTAATATAATCTGATTTAAATGAAACCCAAAAATAATATCCTATTCTTTTGACAATTTATCCATCACTATCCTCTAATTAAAAATGACTATAAAAGGATAGTGACTTTTGAATAATTATAATTTCAAATTTGTCTTCCAATATTTAATTTTTACCATTTAAATATTTGTTATGAAATTTTATGTATTAATTTTTAATTTTAAGAATAGACAATAACACCCATATGTGTTGTTCACATATGGGGACATGATAGCTCTTGGATGTCTTGTGTTTACCTCTTCATATGACTGCACACTCACATTAGCTCTAGGTTAGAGGGTAGTTATGGTAAGAAGATTTGACAAGTAAAGGAGTGATGGAGAGGTTTGCCACCTCCTACCTAGTTTAATGCCACAATTTTGACCTTGCATGCATAGCTAATGAAAGTTATGGCTTATGGGCTAACAAGAGAAATGACAAGGGATCTTTGAGAGCAACAATATGGATGGTTCTAGAGTTAGTAATTTACAAGCCATTGGACCTTTAAAGGGCATTAAAGTGATTTTTTGTAGAAAGAGTGGTCTACATAGTGAGTGTACACTTCTTCTTGGTATTCTACTAGCGTAATGGGATCGATGTCATCTTTCTTTTCCTCTATACCTAATTTACCTTTATATCTTTTGAGGGATTTTTAGATTTGGTGGCCTTTTGGATTGTGGTAACAATATAGCATGGTGAAGCATTGGCCCATACATGGAGCTCGTCGATTGGTTTCTTTTGGTTTGCTTCTGTTGTCGTGAGGGAATTTGGCACCAATTTCGGCATGTTGGTAGACATGCACAATTAAGTGTCATAGTGAAGGAAGTCTATACTAAGGGTGTATAGGTTCAGGGATCTTAATTTACATAATTAGAATGGTGAGATATCAAGGGGAAAACTTATGGTGAGAGGAAGAGGAGCCATCATTTATGGACGTCATCCTCTATGCATCCAAACCACCCATCTAAAGCTACTGGAGATGCATTAAAGGTTGACAAATATTTCCATAATAAATGTCTAGAAAGGGAAAAGAGAGTGATGGAGAAGTTGGAGAGGGAAGTCAAGGATGGAAGGAAGGACCTCATAGAGGACCAAATCCTTGGAGAGCTCTATGGGTGGGTATCAGTCCTAGTCAACTTATGCACCAAGGAGATATAACTTTTCAAAGCTTTTGGAACTTATTGGACCCTCAAGATGATAGTGGTTTGATAGTTGGAGAGAACTTAGGCTACCTAGGAGGATATCATACATATTATTTGGAATTTTTAGTTAAGTTCGACTTAATATGTAAGGAGTCTTTGGAGTGGATTTCTTAGCTACTCCAATCATAGAAAAGTATACTACCAAACCCAAGATGAGAAGGAAAATGACATATTAGCCAGTGCCATTATTCTTGAGGGGGAGGACCAATAACCACTTCCAAAGCAATCAAGGGACAAAATAGCCACGAGAATTAAGGAAGGGAGAGCATGGAACAACTCTAACTCCCTAAATCGAGGCCATGATTTGGTTATTGCTAGCTTTTATGTTATATCATTTATGTAGGTTTGTTATAAAACATATAATATTAATTTTATCCAATATTTTGTCGAGAATTATTCAATGACCATATAAAATGATAATTACAATAATAAATATTAATTAATTTTAATTTAATAATTTTTTTTTAAACGATTCCCATAAATTATATTATATATTATATATAATAAATAAATTAATTTAAATTAATATATTTGATATAGAGTACCATTGTACTCTACCACCTCTTAATAGGCATGCCATCATTTCACTTCAACCTAGATCAAAGGTAAAACGGGAATCTATTTTTCAAGTGAAACCAATGTATCCATTATATCAATCTCTAATTTATGAAATTCTAAATTAGAAAACCTTATACACGGTGTTTTAAATAGCACCTTATTGTAATGCTAATGGGATGAATTATCAAATTAGAACACGGGGATCACTCTAGTGTAGAATTATAACACTGACTTAAAGTGTTAAGAGAAGATGAAAATTGATATCTTTGAAAAAATGTGTAGTGTAGGTGGAAAGAATAAATGTTTGCCTTTATCTCGGGGACCAAGAAATATTTTTTCAAATCCACAGGGATGTGATATGTGGCTATTACCTACCATATGACTAAGTGTCCATTACTGGTCATGACGAAGTACAAATCGTTTTGTAAACATCGATGGCCCATTCCATGGTTCATTTGTATAGTGTCAAAATCAAGTCAAATATTGTTCACGCACACCCCAAACCTTGGTTTTATGTGGAGTCTATGGGTAGTTTGGTTTCAAGACCTTATGAGGATTTCAAAGGTTTTTCTATAGGTACTTTGGGTTCAACACATTGAAAGGATTTCCAACTCTATGCTTCTGCATCTACAAGGGTTTTATAGCTAGTGGTTTCACGATGGCCACACCCTAACGCAACAATTTCTTATCCTACATTTCGAAGTCACATTTGGTCCACATAGGAATCCTTTTCCCTTGCAGTTTAGATAATAAAATTTATATTTATATCTAAATGATAATTTTATATTTAATAGGATTCCAAAACACGGACATTTAGGTCTAAGCTGTAATGTGTTGGGGTGTTTATTCATTTAAAACGAAATGTGAATGATAAAAAAAATTATTATCACATATTTATCTACAATGCTTTCAAATAACATAAATATACTTACCTCCCGGTTTAGAAGAAATTATATTAATATATTTATAATTATTCTGATTTATAAATTTCTATTTTATATTTATATTTATGTTGTAAGATGTTTTTTTTAAGAAAAATTGTCTCAGTTGCTACTCTCCACTGATCTATACCGTTAATCGAATGTTAGACGATTGTAGAATAGTAAACCATCAAATTACACTTTCATCGGATTGATATAGTTTCAACTGAAAGATAACAAAGGTGTTGTGATAACCTCTCAACATGCTCTTCAAACTACGACAAGCTTTACTCTTCCAACTTTTGGCGAGGGTTTATTTCTTCTTGCCGAAGACCGAGCCTCCACTTAATCTATTGTCATACATACCACACAATATTGTGATCGCCACTACATATTTCTGGAGAAGAATATGTCCCAGAAATATGAACTCACCGAAGTAGCTTCTTTTGTTGCCTATGGGATTCGAAACCCTAACCAACACCTTGATTGGTTTTTCTGCATATGTTTATTAGAGCGTGAACAGTTGCAAGCTTTTCTCTTCAAATGTTTGGTGAGGGTTTGTTTCTTATTGCAAAAGAACAAGCCCCCGCTCAATCTACTGGCGTACACACCACGAAATATGTGATTGCCACCGCACAAAATTTGTTTAAACATTTATGGATTTCTGGACATTTTATTTATATGCCCTTTTGTTTTGGATCATTTTTCATGGTGTTTTCGTGTTCAATTGCTTCTAATAGCCTGAATGTGAGTTGTTTTATTATGGTTTTCGATTTATTATCTCGTTTCTTCCCTTTTACATATATGGATCTAGAGAAATCTATATACTTTTACCCGAAAACAATGAACAACCACTTCGTTTTGAGAATTTTACAATCCACCAAAATCTACGGAGAGTTTTTTATTACGGTTATGATATTTTTGTTCTGCAGATAATCTTTATTAGGGTTTCTGATTTAATATCTTTTCCCTTCCCTTTTACATACATGGATCTGGAGAAATCTATATCCTTTTACCTGAAAATAAAAAACAACTGTTTCATTTTGATAATTTTACAATGAACAACTGCTTCGTTTCGATAATTTTACAATCCACCAGAATCTAGATTGTTTAAAAGTTTTATGTTTTTTGTATGTGCAAAATTTTTATGATGTATGAGATCTGTTGTTTTTCTTCTTTCCTTCGTCTTTATTATTAAAGGATTTTCTCTGTGAACTTGTAATGGCCTCCAATCTTTTGTCATTTAGTATGATTTGATTGTAGAGGTTTGTACTGGGCAAGATGTCAATTTTATGGATTTTGCTGGTGTAAATTTAGACATATCTGAAAAAACTTCATGGTTTCTCGTAAGTTTAGGAGTTTCATATGAGGGAGTATAATTAATGTCCCTAAAAGCTCTATAGGTGCTTCCGATTGTGCTTTCCTGGAAGGTTTAATATTTTGTAGCTTTTGTTGCCTTATAATTTGAGTTTGAGGTTTGATTTTCACTATTCTTATTTTTATGTTTGCTATGTTATTTTTATGAGTTATGGGATTGTTATTAAATTTATATTGAATAGAAAGTGTGAATTTAGATTTCAGCATGCGGATATTTGTCAAGACCCTAATTGGCAAAATGATCACTTTTAAGGTCGAGAGCTCTAATACCATTGAAAATGTAAAGGCAAAGATCTAAGGTATATTGGAAAGGTTCAAATTCTTTTAAGTTTTATTCTTTTCTATTGTTTACTTTTTATTAGGTGTAATGTTGATTAGTTATAAATGGTCAAGAGTTATGTTGTTTCAATCACCATGTTGTCATTGGCATGGATGTAGTTGATTTTGAGTTTTACACTAAGAAGGATCAGAAGTATGATTTGAACTTCAAGTAGGACTATCTTGCATTAATAACAATGTATTTAGCACTACTTCTTTCTCTAGTATTAAGATTTCCATTGATTATTGTGGACTTTTGTTACATCAAAAAAGATAGTTTTAATGGATGATGAAGGACCTGGAGGAGTATCAAGTTTTACCCTTCTTCCCTTAAAAGAAAAAGAGGCCTTAATTAGAAGGAAACATAAATTCATTACCTTCTACAACCTAGTTAACTTCTTCATGACAAATTAGATAATTCTACTGTGAGTGGAATTGGGGATATATTTGCACTAGTAATCAATCTCGATTTTGGTATGTTATTCACCTTAAAACCCAAAAAAATTGGATCCATTCTATAGTAATCCCTCTTAATGTGTGGTCTGTTAACATGGTCTATCTCACCATCCTGCAATGTGAATCAGAGTGTGAATTAAAGTATTTCCAACATTCCTTACTGACGGGCCACACATTAGTGCCTATTGTTGAGCTTCGAGCTTTGCATTGTAGGATTTGTAATTTAGTAGCATTACATCCATGTCTTATAGAGTCCTCTAATTGTTGCATGATTGGACTAAGATAAATGAGGAGTAGGCAAATGTCTTTTTCAGCCATCCTATGCAATAAGTAAAAAAAATATCCCAATCATCTTAACCCCACATTAATTAAAATAATAAACCATCATTGTGTATATATACTCTCCTATAAAGAAATAGAGATATGTCTACCTCCCCAAGGAGATTCTCCGAGACTACAGATCTTGTGGAGAAAGGAGACAAGTCTCAATATAGCCTTAAGTTTTAACTATATCCATGGTGTCATGAGAGGACTTAATTTGAATAGCCACATTTTGAATAAATCTAAATTTTTGAGGTTGCATAGATTTTGTAACTATTTTTGCATGTAAATAATTTCAGTCTATTGCATAATTTTTACATTTTTTGAATAAATTTAATAGCAATACGAAAGTATGACATTTTTTTTTGGATATAATTGTCTTATTTCCTTGAAATTAGGTCGTTGCAGAATAATAATGGTACCAATGTTTTCAACTATATTTAGTTCAATTAAAGGTCATAATCATTGTGTAGCCTTATTTAGTTAATAAAAGGTTATAACTGTTATGTGTATCCTTTTTGGGATATGTAGGATATATGAATTTGATAATGCATTCTTTCCTTCTCACTGCCACCCTTCCTAGGGTTTCATTTTATGTGGTATAAAAGTTTAGTTTGAACCTCTTTGATTTTGTTGGGAGACCATTTTGAGGCTTCGAAAAATCATGACTTTTGTTTAAATTTTCTTGTCTCTTAATGGAAAAATATACCTGATTCATTTTAACCAAAACTGATGCTAAATTCTTACTAATAAGACACCTTTATCTAAACTCTCTCTTGATGGAAAACTATATGTCATTCATTTTAACCAAAATTGGTGCTAGATTCTTACTGGTAAGACACTAGAATGTGTGTGCGAATGGTCCTTCCATGAGTTTCCTAATTTGATCATAGTTTTTTTGGTTAAGTTATGCCTTGCATTTATGATTATTTGATTGAAAATTTTTCTTGTTTTCCTTGTATTGATGTCTTGCACTTCTTCCAAACATTTTCCTCTCTTTTTATAGAAAATTTATATCTTGTACTTCTTCCAAACATTGTGGTCTTTTTTTTATTATAGAAAACTGTGGTAAATATACTACGTTTTCTTAGACCTTGACAAAAGGTTTCTAAATTTCTTACTGGCAAGACATATTCGTTCTCTGACATGGAATATGTAGTGTTCAATATTTTATGGATTTATGATATGTAACGTTCAAGTTTATATGGATTTATGAACCTTTTCATTTGTAAATTAAAAAAAAAAGGTACAATATAATTAAATAATGAAAGAAACATATGACAACAAAAAACATATATAACAAGGGTAAAGGGATTCAACTATTAGTTTCTTGTTTCAAAATAAGTAATCCTTTGAAGTGTTTTTTTTAGCATAATTTTATTCACAATAACAAATTCTAACATAATGAATTCAGTTTTTTAAGCAAAGTGTGGAATTTTTCAACAAATTTTTATTCACATTAACCAGCTAAAAAAATAAATTCAATTGTACATCAACTTTGATTCAAAATTACAATCTTAAAGCATGTTTATCCCAATTTAATTTTTCTTTCTCATCGAACTTACCTTATTGAATTATCTGCAGTGAGTTAGTAATCTATTTTGGGACAAATTGCATTACCTGTGTTGAACCACACCATAACATGGAATATTGCTCGTATATGGTTTGCATTTATGTTCTGTATATTCAAATTTACATGATTTATAGTTCTATGGACAAAAATGGATATTAATTTCTAATTATTTATCGCTGTGTGGATCTAATACTTTAGACTTGGAGCATTGCTAACAAACAAAGAGGAATTTGAATTTTCAAATAATGATCTAATGTAGTGGCCCTTATGTGGTGTTTGTTCTCTCTGTCAGGAGGTTCACACCAAAAATTTCTATGAGGTTTGTGGTGATAAACTTTAATCTAAAAAACATCTTAGCCAAGATTCAGTAGACCCGAGAGATACTTAAACCAGATTGGTTCCCTCAGGTCATGAACCAAGATCACCAGTCGTGTTATCTCGAGGAGTGAAATCACCCTCGCGGGTCAAATTTGACATGTTTGAATTCTCAAGCTTCAGTGTCGCCAATTTTGAGTCCTATGAATTATTTTATTGTAAACTCTGTTCCTCTATACAGTTTGTCCCTTGTGGGCAAAGGTTCAACATTTCCTTGGTCTAACCTTTTTACAATAGAAGTTCATATTGCAATTTTTCGAGCATTAGAATCAAAGGATGGAGTTAACATGGCAGCTCAAACAAAAAATCCAAAGAGGGACAACTATCCAATGAATGCACCCATTCCCCAAAGCTCGAAAAGATAAGAACATGGAATTTTAATACATTTCTTAACATAATTATACTCCTATGGTTAATGGCTTGAATGATAAATTGAATTTCCCTCGAAGGTTAAATTGAATCTTTTGAATTAATTCTAAAATGTTTCTAAAGTTATAGTTGAATTTTTTTTTTATGTGCTTCCAATCTTTTTGAAGGTATTATTTCTTACATGGAGGAATTTTTGCATGGTTTTAACGACGTGTTTCTTGTTTATAGTATCTGTGTGATGCTTCTTATGTGTAGTAATATTTTGAATACATATAGTAATGTCACTAGGATGTACTAACCTTATGATAATAAAATGCAACATATTGCAAACCTTGTTGCTAACAAAACCTTGGTGATGTCGGTACCTGCTTTCAATGTCATCAATGGAGGTTCAAATTTAGGAAATAAACTAGAAATGTAGGTACATCTCTTTCATTTATATGTGATTTATTATTGTAATTTAAATTTACAAAATTATTTTGTTTCTAGGTTTTATTGGATTTTATCCAGCCATGCATGTAATATAATCATAACCTTCAAGTGTGATCAGATGTTCATAAATCTACTTTTGAAAATATATAGTAGATATCTAAATTTATCACTGAGTCTAATCTAGATGTTCATGGTAATGTAGGAGTTTAAGATTGTACTTGCTGGAGCTTCTTCATTTATAGAGGCCATGAATATATGTTCTGAATTTTACCACCATTTGAAGGCATGCCTATGCTCCTTCAGAACCTCGCCAATATTTTTTTGTTCTTATTTGTTTGATAAAATAAGTTTGAGCACTAAATTTATGGAGAACATGTGCATAATATTCTTCCACTTTTCCACGTTAAATATTTTTCTCTATTGGCATATTTTTGCAAAATTTCCCAATGCTTTGTGGATCATGTAGGTTGTAATTAAGAAAAAACATTGTCAACATGCAATAATGTTGGATACAGAGGCTTTGCTCCAAACACTTAGGTACTTCATTTAAATTAAGAGTGAGTTTGAAACTAAGTTATGATCCTTTGTAATCATTGTTGTATTAAATGTTATCTCATTGAAATGCATGAGAATTATGAGTTGTAAATTAGATAGTTTGTGAACAGAACTACGCCCATATCACCGAAGTGTCCTCATATTTGATATTCCAGGTCCCTTTTATGGAATATATAGTTTTAAAACTATGTTTCTAACTTATCACCACCATAGACCCAACCTCACTTGGTTGGTATGGATGAGTCACCCGCCCAAGGTCTGGGTTCGTCCTCCTCTGCTCACATAGACCCAACCTCACTTGGTTAGGATGGATTAGTCACCCCCCCACCCCTCCCCCCAAGGTCTAGCTTCATCCTTCTCTGTGTGCACGAAGGGCCTTGGATTTACACTAAAACTTAGTCTCCCACTGTGAATGGAGTCCAACCTGTCCATACCTAGGGTGATATTTTTGCTGAATAGGAATATCACTAAAGACTCCATGCGACCTCTTATGATTATAATTTTTTATGCTAGAACCAAATTGAAAATCACGGAATGTTTTCCTTTAGTGATTTTTCAAGTAAAATTCATAGAGCAACGTCCCAAGAATCAAATTTTTGAATGCAAACTTCCACTGAATAGTGTGGGAAAGCACGATTTCTACTTCTAATTAATAAATAAATAATCATCAATGATTTTACCTACTTCTGTTATATGTGGTACCTAAATTTATGGAGAATATGTGCATAATATACTTCCACTTTTATGCCTTAAATATTTTTCTATATTGGCATTTTTTGGTAAGTTTTGCCAACTTTTTGTGGATCCTGTGGGTTGTAATTAAGAAAAAGAATGGTAAAGATGCAACAAATGTTTGAGATAAAGGAGGCTTTGCTCCAAACATTCAGGAACTTCATAAAAATTAAGAGTAAGGTTGAAACTATGTTATGTTCTTTTGTAATAGTTGTTGTATTAAATGGTATCTCACTGAGATGCAGGAGAAGCAAGAAGGCCTCAAGTTATTCAAGATTTCCATTGAGAAAGAAGTCTATACTGGTAAGGTTCGCATTATTTTAAGTTTTATTCTTTTCTATTGTTGACTTTTTATTGGGTGCAATGTCGATTAGTTATAAATCGTCAAGACTCATGTTGCTTCAATCACCAGCTTGTCATTTACATGGGCGTTGTTGCTTCTAAGTTTTAAACTGAGAAGGATAGAAGTATGATTTGAACTTCAAGGAGGAGGTGGATCTATATCGTTCATTAATACCAATGTATGTAGCACTGTGACTTGCTATAGTATTAACATTTTCATCGACTATTATGGACTTCTGCTACATTAAAAAAGATAATTTTAATGGATGATGAAGGACCTAGAATAGTATCGAGTTTTACCTTTCTTCCTTTAAAAACAAAAGAGGCCTTAATTAGAAGAAAAAAATTCATTACCATCTATAACTTATTTAACTTTTTCATGAAAAAACAGATAATCCTACCATGAGTGGAATTGGGGATATATTTTCCACTAGCATGCAATCCTGATTTTAGTATGTTATTCACTTTAAAACCCAATTTTTTTTTATCCATTCTATAGTGATCCATATCAATGCGTGTTTTTTAACATGGTCTATCTCAACATCATGCATTATGAATCAGAGTGTGAATTATAGTATTGCCAATAACCCTTACTAATGGGCCACACAGTAGTACCTAGTATTGAGATTCGAGCTTTGCATCATAAGGTTTGTAATTGAGTAGCATTCCAACCATGTCTTTTAGAGTGCTCTCATTGTTGCATGACTAGACTGAGATAAATGAGGAGCAAGAAAATGTTTTTTCCAGCCAGCCTATATAGTAAGTAAAAGAAATGTCACTAATTCGAATAGCCACATTTTGAATAATCTAAAATTTTGAGGTTTCACAGATTTTGTAACTATTTTTTCATGTAAATAATTTCATTCTATTGCATAATTTTAATAGAAATATGAATTATGTTATTTATTTGGAGATAATTGTCTTATTGCCTTGAAATTAGATCCCTGTAGAATAATAATGGTATGCAGAAGATATTAGGGTTTGAGCTGATCAAGCTTTATGAATCATTTATTGAGGATTGTCTAGTTGTATCTATAGAAGACCCATTTGATTAATATTATTGGGCTCACTATGCACAATTTATGGTGGCAGTTGGGGAGAAGGTGAAAATTATTGGGAATGATCTATTGGTGACAAATCTGAAGTTATTTACTTTGACACTTGACTTCAATTTAATCATTGAAAATTTTATTGGCCCAACCCAATTTTCAAATCTATACTTGAAGTTGCATGTCTTTGGTTGGAACCAATTTTTGGTGCAGACATAAATCATCGTCATCTTCTTTTTTCCATATTTTTTCCAATTGTCATTGGAATATGCACATGTACCATTGTAGCATGTTGGAAAGGCTATCAATGAAAAATATTGCAATGCCCTTTACTGAAGGTAAATATATTGACCCAAAATAAATTGACTATTATTTTGTATATTGGTTATGATGTGAGATATAATGTCTATTACGTCTTTTTGCAACCTATTTCAGGGGTGTTATGAGAAGCCATCGGAGGTGTTCATTTAGTGCTCTTTCTTCCGAATATGTTTCTTTTCCTCCTTTTTCAATATGTGATATTGAATGCATTTTTTAATGGTTCTCTCATTGTGTGTATATAGTGGTGAAATCAAAAACACCTTTATTGCAGATCTAGTAGTGGGCTTGTCCACGATAATGTTCATTTTTTAGTATTTGGTTGCTTTAAAGTTTAGAGAGTATAGTAAGTTCAAGACGTGTCCAGATTTTCATGTGAAACTTATAAGGTAAATAAATTTACTTCTCATTTACAAGGGTTAATGTCTGTATATTCAAGGCCAAATCAAGACATGTGCTCCTTGTAGGTTTGAGTCACTTGCTAAGTACAATCAAGTTCTTTTATAGTGTGCTCTTCTAATTTTTTTGGAGTCATTTTTTGTGTTTTTTTAACAGAGTCTTTATTGTCGCCTTTGCAACTCTTATGAATCAAGGAGGAAGTGGGTCAGCAATAGTCTATGCAAGCGCAAGTTTCTACAAGCATGTAGAATCGTACTGATGAAAAATGTTCTAGCATCTTCAAGAATGTTTTTGATGTTTAGAATGTGAGAAAATAAAAATGATGTGTTGGCATAATGTTCTAGCATCTTCAAGAATGTTTTTGATGTTTAGAATGTGAGAAAATAAAAATGATGTGTTGGCATATTTGAGAACACTTTACTTGGTTTTTATTGGAGAGATCATTCTAATGGCGAGATTACGAATAAATAGTATTATTCATTTTTTCCCCGTATTGCAGTGGAAATTTTTGGATGCTGAAAATTCCCGTGAAATAAAAAGTAGTATACTTTTTTTGTTTAGTATATTTATTTTAGTGACACTTTTTCTTAATAGTTTTTGAGGTTGTCGAGATTGTATCCCAGAGCAGATTATCATTTGTTGTAAAATGTTTTGTGTCATGATTTATAAGAAGGGTGTTAGAATGTTCTATGTTTTTTTCAAGGACATTGTATTAATATTTACATACTCTGTAATTGTCCATATTATGAATATTTATGATGAGGGTGTTTAAATGTGAAATCGATGATGAGGGTGTTTGAATATGAAATAAATTTATATTGATTCTTTTGGCAGTGTTAATATTAACTTTATAATGTTTGATATATTTTTTATTTTTTCATTGTCTATATATAACTTTTGGAAAGAAGTGCATTAAAGGGCCAAGAGATTTTTCGATTGGCAAGGAACATTGATTATGAATTGAGTAATCCCTTGGTTTGTTTATTATTCTCATGTTTCATTTGCATTTATTAGCCATTTAGGGATATGATGTTTTACTAGCTCTTATTTAACAAACTGAATTGTGATATAGGATTTATATTCTCTAGTGTATCTCTTTTGAAAAATCCAAATGTGAGTGTTAATATAGGATGAACACCTAATAGTTTGTCTTATTTTTATTCTTCAAATGCTAGTGTTAATGGGATGAACATTCAATAGTTTCCGCTATTTTTATTTTTCTAGAGCAATACTTTTACTTTTCTACAATAGAATATAGATGCAAAATGACTCTAAGGTCAAGAGGAGATTTTAATATTTATGGTTCAAAATTTTACAGAGGTTAGTATCGTTATTCCCTAGGACGTGCCCACTTTCAGTTGTAAGAAATTAACAGTTGCAGGATCCACAAAATTTCCCGAATGTATGTCAATGAGTATTATATATTCACTATTAAATAACTAAAACACACATAATTTGAATAGTTGTAATTTGATTGTTTTGTGTTATGTCCTACTGGAGTGTTGGTGTTGTGTCATTTAAAATGGTTTTTGTTCTTTGACCTTCTGCCTTCATCTCTTTTCTTTGAAACATTATCTCCTTTTCATTCATTCAGTTCAAAATCCTTTGAATTTTGAGAAAAAATATTTGTCAATTTCAACACAATTTTCTCATTCCCCTACAGTTATTGTCTATGATTCCGGAAAATCTAATATAGTTTTGGTTAACTGTGGAACGAATTTTAAATGTTAGTTTTTAGTGTTTATAATATTCAGAGTTGTCTAAACCTCCTGAACTCCCTTCACCAGTGACCAGTGACCATGACCGCCAATTTTGTCCATATCATCTCTAGTCACTTCAACATTGATAGATGGATATTGCAAATAAAAATTATTCAAGCATGATAACATCAACGATGCATCAATACCCTATTATGGTCCATCTCTTATTAAGTGAGACACTATTACCTACATTAATGAAACATTTCTTGATAATTTACTTAGATAGGTAGGTTGCTCCTATCTCCCATCTCCCTATAGAGTACTTTGGTCATGTCTTCTTTCTTCTATGCTATTGATTCCTATGCTAACGCCTTATAATATTTCCTTTATAACATTTAGTGTTTACTAGTTATTTAAAAAGAAAATTATTCATGGTAAATAGATATATTTATTTTTAAATGTATAACTTCAATATCTTTACATTTATATCAATATTTTTAGTATTTTTTTAAAAAACAATTGAAATATTAAAAAAAATCTCTTTTCCAAATTTTATTCTTCATAAAAAAATTCCAAAAATATTTACATAAACGTTTATATCTAAAATTCTTTATCAAAAATCTTATGTGTAAAATTTTGTTCATTCAAAAAAATTACAATATCATAAACAAATTAACATACAATAATTATAAATAATAGTTCCAACCCACACATAAATGCCCTGAAAGCTTTAAATATTGAAAATCTAATAAGTATTCGAGTTAAATGGATATACATACTTTTGGATGTGGAAGGTTGAGAATATTTATCTTTATCTCTTATATATATAAGATATAG
>APFE031530480.1:124583-145719 GCA_000404065.3 Pinus taeda | reverse complement strand
TCACTATGAGGTAAAACTAGGATCAAAAGGATTTTTCACTATAAATTTCTCCATAATAGAAAACCTAAATGTTGTGTTGGAGCAGATCCCCTTCTTCTTCAACTTGGTTAGGTTGTATGTGTCATTGGCTGGAATGCTTCAAGCCTAAAAAATAAGACTTCTAATGGGCTCCGTTTTGGCTCTGCATGTATTCCCTCCTTCATGAAGGTTGGGATCCCGAGACGTTGGAGGAGATTGGAAATAAGCTGGGAGAATTTGTGCACCTATTGGACCAAACAAAACATGGTATGCATACCTCTTATGCACATATTTGTGTATATATGAACATTTTTGACACCCTCCCAAAGGAAATTGCCTTGGAATTATAGGACAGAGACTAGAGAAAAAAAGCCCTTGATTATGAGCACATGCCCTTTAGATGCATGAGCCCAAAAAGGACACAAGAGAAATAGAGGAAAATGATTGAAACGGTTTCATGAAATTACCTAAAAATAAGTGTCATACCAAAATACAAACACATCTAATGCTCCCTAGTGATAGGCTACAAGTAATAACTTTTATGTCTTAGTTCATTTATCGAAAGGTTTAGGGGCTTGAGAGAAAGACACCCCTCCAAAAGTACCTTTAGACAAAAAAGGCAAGAAATCCTTAGGAATACCCACTAAAGTCAATCTTGAGTCCTTCCCAGGAAAAATCCCTGAGGTAGACAACGTAAGGTAGATGGAGGATGTAATGTTGATAGAGGAGGGCGACACCATGGAAATAAAAGGGTTAGATCTAATGGAAATGGAAGATATATGTCATCGCTATGATTTGGAAGGAACAATGGATAATGGAAAACCTTGTTTGAGCCATTATTCTACATGAAAAACCTAGATGCAAAGCCATTTATGAACACATGAAAATTATGGAATAATACTATGGGTTCTCATAAACTTGGAGTTCAAAAAGAACCCTTAAATTAACCAAGTAAAATTTACTATAACTAAGCAGCAAAATTTATAAGAATAATAACTTAAAATTTTTATTTTTATTATTTTTATTTTGTTTTGACTAGTCAAAATATTTTACAATATCTCTATCATAATAACCTCTCTATCATGCTTAACAATACAATTATTTTTTTCTATCCTATTGTATTGGAAAACCATACAATCTTATTTTTTCCATCCCTTTGATCTAGAATTGAGTAGATGGAAAATTATGAAACGAAGATTCAAACTTAACTACCCTCGTTGTTCAACATTGTAAATTAAGTACCCTATGTTAAACATCTTACAAACCTTTTATTACATGGATTCATGCTGCATTGCTCTATAATCATCTTTGTTAAGTTTATACACTATACATCTTTGTACGGATAAATCTTATTTTTTATTCTATAACTTCCGGTACCATAAAGAAGATGGCAACATAGGTGGACCAGCTATCGTTTGTGCTCTGTACATATAAATAAATTTTCGTTCTTTTTTCATTAATGAATTCAAATTCATCTTTGCTACAGTTCAGTGCCCCAGCCTTCCCTTTCATCTGGAATTGGAATTAAATAGTTGGAAGCTTAGGAAACAAAAAAACCCATATTTAGATGCTCCAAACACACTATATTTGTTGTGAGAGGTGGAGGGAAAACTTATGGTGAGAGGAAGAGGATGCACTATCTATGGACATCATTTTTTGTGCATCCAAACCATCCATCTAAAGATACTAGAGATGCATCGGATGTTGAAAAGTATTTCCATAATAAATGTTTAGAAAGGGAAAAGAGAGTGATGGAGAAGTTCGAGAGGGAAGTCAAGGATGGGAGGAAGGACCTCATAGAGGACCAAATCCATGCAAAGTTCTATGGGTGGGTATCAGTCCTAATCCACTTATTCACCAAGGAGATATAACTTTTCGAAATTGTTGGAAATTATTGGACCCTAAAGAGCATAGTGGTTCGAGATTTCGAGAGAACTTAGGCTACCTAGGAGGATATCGTACATATTATTTGGATTTTTTTGGGTAAGTTAGAATTAATATGTAAGGAGTCTTCAGAGTGGGTTTCTTAGCTACTACAATCATAGAAAAGTATACTACTAACCGCAAGATGAGACGGAAAATGACATATTAGCCAATGCCATTATTATTGAGGGGGAGGACCAATAGCCACTTCCAAAGCAATTGAGGGACAAAATAGCGACAAGAATCAAGTAAGGGAGAGCATGGAACAACTCTAACTCCCTAAATTGAGGCCATGATTTGGTTATTGCTACCTTTTATGTTATATCATTTATCTAAGTTTATTATAAAACATATAATATTATTTTTTTCCAATATTTTGTGGAAAATTATTTAATGACCATATAATTACAATGATAAATATTAGTTAATTTTAAACTAATAAAATGAAAAAATTTCTGTTTAGACAATTACCCATCAATTATATATATATATAAATATAATTTAAATTAATATATTTGATATAGAGTACCATTGTACTCTACCACCTCTTAATAGACATGCCATCATTTCACTTCAACCTCGATCGAAGGGAAAAGGGAAATCTATTTTTCAAGTGAAACCAGTGTATCCATTATATCAATCTGTAATTTATGAAATTCTAGATTAGACAATCTTATAGGTGGTCTTTTAAATAGCACCTTATTGTAATGCTAATCAGATGAGTTGTCAAATTAGAACACGGGAATCACTCTTTGTGTAGAAACTATAACACTCTGGCTTAATGTGTGAAGAGAACATGAAAACTGATATCCTTGAAAAGATTTGCAGTGTAGGTGGAAAGAATCAATGTTTGCCGTGGGAACTCTTAAAAACAAGTCACTAAGCCAATCATCACTGGGGCTTAGTGCTTGGCCATACCCATGATATAATCATAACATGGAATGAGGAATTCTCGCGTGCATGCTATGGTGATGGTATACAAACCTATAATGGTGTTACATGGTCATGTCTGACAACACCATGGCCTCTTGATTTTCTCCAGCTCAGCTCTGGCTCCCAGATGTGATCGATAAGACAGAATGCAGTATACACTTTCAATGCCAACTCCGTGCTGATTTCAAATGTTATCTACCAGCCAAAGATTTCAAAATATTTCAAAATATGCAGATGCGATTTTTTGAAAGTCTTTTTTTGGGATTTTCTGGTCAAAATTCGATTATTGGAATTGCAAGTTTGATAGCTAGTTTCTGCACAATCAAAGTGTCCCAGGGGTTTCTCAGGGTCCTTAATCCAAATATGCAGTTAAAAACCCATTTTAACGGCAACCAATCAAGATTTAACCTCAATTTCTTCCGCCAAATTCCGTCACCGAAATTTCCAAAAAATCGCATTATAAACCACTCCTTTCAAAATAAAGAGTTGCGCGCGAAGGTTTTCAAATGACTCTGAAGTTTTAAACCGGGTGGAGAATTCTTGAATTAAAAATTACAGTTCAGGGAATGCCATAGCATGCCTCCCTGTCGCCCACCCACACAGAGTTAGCTAGGCGGATGACGTTCCTCAACGCAGAGGTGGAGAAGGTGATAGTGGAGCTTCGGAAAGCATCTCCGATAGCACATGGCCTCCGACGCAGGCCTGCTCCTAGACTCACGGACTCATGGAGGGCTCTTTGTTGACTGAGATTGGAAATCAGGGCTATGAGCCACACGTACAGCGGCAATGCCTAATCAATATTGGGTGTGTGCCAAAGAGAGTCATTTTTGCACACGAAGTGACAGGTGCATTTATCAGCCACTGTGGGTGGAATTTTTGCCTGGAGAGCATGGCAGCCGAGGTTCCGATAATCACGTTTCCTATACAGGTTGACCGGACGACTAATGCCCTTCTTTTGGCAAGGGAAGAAAAAGTGGTAGTGGAGATGAAAACTGTCAACGGGTTTGTCGGAAGGAATGAGTTGGAGAGGGCAGTGCAGAGCTTAATGAGTGTGAGAGGCCAAGGTAAACAAGGAAAAGGTAAAGTAGTGAAACTGCCCTTCTCGGTAAAGGTTTTGGATCAGCATATAGATTTTTATTCTCACACCATAGGATGAAGAATGAGCCACTGTTGCATCAATATGATGCAACTGAATCCGTCCATGGAACTGGAATGTTATTTATTTTCATTTGATGGAAGCTTCCCACTTGCATGTTGACCAGGTTTTTTTCATTTTCATCTGAACACCATTTGGCAATCACAACTGCCAGGAAACCGTTTCTTTACCGATGGTGGTGATGCATTAAACTTCATCTCTTTTTGGATTAAGGCAAGTAATATGGATGATATTTGGAGAGCCATTTATCCTTCCAAATTAAAACTTTAAATATAAATATGTGATTGCACCATGAAAATTATATTATTGTTTTTCTTTAATTCTATTTTCTACAGTGTAATGCTATTAACAATAAAAGCCATGCGACTATGCAACGGTAATAAGTGTCAATCAAAGTTGCCATTCATACCTTTTATTTAAGCTTAATATGATGTATATTTATATTTAATAAAATACAAAACATAAAATGGGATAAATATATAAATTTCTTATAAAATTTGTAGAATTAAAGGAATACATATATGGTGGGAATAAGTAACGTGACATATTTATATTTAATAAAATACAGATTATAAAGATGGATAAATATATAAATATTTTGTAAAATAGTAGAATTTATAAATTGTGATTTTCATAAGAATGTATATGGAGGTAATAAGGAATGTAGAAGAGAGTTTTTCCTTGGAAATAGTTTCTAGTGCATTGCTCATGTTTAAAGTTTTTAGAAATTTGTATTATTAGCACAATATTTTTTTTTATGTGGCTAATATACCTTAATTGACATCATTTTTTAGTATTTATTAATATTATATAATAATAACACATCTTTACATTATATTTATGAATTTTGTATTTATAAAATATTATTATTTATTAATTCTAATCTCAAGTTTTGGGTCTCAAAGTTGGTTGTAGGGGAGGAGAGGTGACTAATTAAGAATTTCAAAGATAAATAATGTGATCATAGATTATCTCTTCATAAGTGTCACTTGAGATAGTATTGAAATTTGCTAGGATTTTAATTTAGTCCGGTTAAGTGAAGGAAAACATGAAAGAAAGAAACACCAACCTAACCAAAGATCGTTGGACTTGCTAGGATTTTGATTCCCTTCATTGAGAGAAAGAAAAGGGGAATGGAACAAACACTAATCTAATTAATAAACATCACAAAATCCCATGAAAGGAATATATGGCTTGTTTGTAATGAAATTCATGCCTAGGTCATGGAACATATATACTTTATGAAAGGACAATGATTAAACCCAACATGCCACCATTGATGGGAAATTTCTAGTGTAATGATCTTGTCGTGCATGGTGGATTTTTTCTCTCATTTGAATCAATGGTTACTAGCCTCTAATTTAGTTGTGTCGTCTACCCATGAAATTGTCTCAAATCATAATGGTAATTGTCTATTTACTCAAATTGAAGCAGCGTTTCAGTTGTACAAAGTTGTTCTTATATAATCACAATACACCATCATTTTAAGATAAGTAAAGTTTCCATTAAATTATGCTACCTTATCCTACAAATAGATGTAATACTCTTCACTATCAACATGTTTTCAATACCTAACCTTCAATTAGACAAATAATTGGATAATCATCTTTCACATTGTGTAGGTATGCTAAAATAACACTTCCTTGAATGTTTAATCACAACATATCATAAAATTTCATCATTGAACCATGTCAACCAAGATTTTTTTTGGGAAAAACTCTTTCACCTCTTTTAACACCTATACTATGATTTATTAATTTATAATATTAAGAGGAGTTAATTAATTATAAAGGGGAGTCTACCCCCATGGAATATATAGATTAAAGGGTATAGAAAGAAGATGACTAATAACAATGCATTCCATGATGATTTAAAAAACAAACAACAACAACATTAGCAACACATACGCATTTGTTTTTGGTTGGTGTTCCATTCTCCCACTTTGAGGGTATGCTAGTTTATTTTAATGGCTATTGTAAGAAAACATGAGAACAAAAAACATGTAAAAATAACATTATGGAGCACTACTAATCATTGCTTTCCATTTAAAACATTAAGGGATATATGATAAGTTTTTTCTAAAATATAAAAAGAAAAAATAAATTATATAAATTTAAATGATTGAATTACTCTTTAAATTATATTATTATATTATTTTTAATAAACTTCACGCTCCAAAATAAATATATATTATATATATATATATATATATATAATAATATATTATATATTATTATATATATATATAAAATATATATATTTTTTATTTTAAAATTTGAAAATTTTCTCATAAATGTAAGCAGTCTCACATGATTGGATTACACGTTATTTTTTAATAAGAAAATTGTAATTGGGCGACACTTCCTCTTATCTAATGCAAAATTTGAGGAAAAATGAATAACATAGCACTAAGTAAACACATGAAATATGGTGCAAAATGTGAGCAAAATCTTTATGGTGTAATTTCTATCTATAACATTTGAATGATTTGTTTGGTCATATATACATACCTTTCCTTCAACAAAGTTGGAAAGTAATTGGGAAAATGGAACATGTTATAATTACATTTTATATAATACTATTTGTACATATTTTTCCTAACAATGTTGGAAAAGGTAGAATTAGAATTGTATTTTGTGTTTTAGTCAACACAATTATACTTCATGAATCTTTTGTATCTTTTTAACAATTAATAATGCTTATTGTTGTTACAATCCAATATAAGTTTGTTTGGTTTTTTGTATTCAAGGCCCTATTTGAGTTAGACGTTGTCATATTATAGCTGTGCATCTAGTATTTTTCCCGTGTTGAAGCTTGGAAAGAGTTTTAATATATTATGGAGGAAAATACATTGGTTAGGACGATATAACATAATCCAAGTCTCTATGGGAATGGCATTGATATATTTTCTTTAGTTTGGAATTTTTGTGTTATATTGCATTACCAAATATTTGAAAAAAGAGAAATATCCATTTTTAGTAATGACTCAGTGAACAAATAAAACTTGTACCTTCGAGGGGTTAGTCATCAATGATTCTTCAACTTTCTATGCAATTTCTGATGAGGTTGCTTGGTGGGCTCGATTTTGTTTTTAGTTTGTGTTGAGTTTCTTGAGTTGATAACATTGAAATATAGGTTAGGTTATGCCACTTATCTATTAGAGATCTTCCATTAAATCTCATAATTTCTTAGCCTTGATCAATTGGTCATGTAACATAATTACATGGAATTTTTTTTAATTTTTATTTTTTCTGGAACTAAGAAATTTGTATTAGTAAAATATGTGCCTAGAGGGCATGGCAAGAGTACAACAAAGGATTTCAATTTCAATTCTAGCTATACTACCTTGGTATAGGGCGTAAGCTTTTGCCTAATTATTTGTTGCAACTCTAATATTTTGCGAGAACAAAACACCAAATGTCCTCCTTGATCATAAATAACCCCTCCTATGCCTACCACCTCGAAGTCCAATGGAATTATTATCAATTTGGAACAAACACCATTTTTTATCACTACTTGGAACTCAAGCTTTGATTTTATGAGAATTTGTGCCTAGAAGGTACAACAAGAGTACAACACGGGATTTGAATTTTAGTTCTAGGTATAATACCTTGTTATAGGGTGTAAGATTTTGCCTAGTTATTCGCTGCAACTCTAATATTTTGCTAGAATAAAACACCAAATGTCCTCTTGATCATAAATATTAAACCCTCCCACACCTACCACCTCAAAGTTAAATGGAATTGTTATCAAGTTGCAACAAATACCATTTTTGTCACTACTTGGAACTCAAGCTTTGATTTTACCTGAATGTAGCTCGACCTCTTCATTTTCAACAAGAAAAGGTCAACCTTCCCTTTTTTGGCTACATACAAAGTGCCTTATTTTTTCTTCACAAATAAAGGGATAAAAAACCAATTGCTATGACAAGAACATGATAACCCCCCCTTGTTTTGTAAGGTACCTACCCACTTTGTGAAAGGGCCTTTTCATAGCTTGCCATGTTGTAGTGATAATCCATGGGGTTGTTCCTTTCCAACAAAGTGTGTAATTGTTTTTTGGATTTTTGTACTTTGAGTGGATGTATGATCCTACAAGTAGTTTCTATTTAAACTATCCACTAGGGGTGAAGTCCTTAAATTGGGTTGTCCTGCCATGTTGATGAGGTTTCTATTGAAAACGTTATTATTGATGTCAAAAGTTTTCCAAGTGGAGGAGAATGTTTCATAATAAAGTAACATATTCTGATGCTTTTCTGATGATATATGGCATGCCTTCTAGCTCCTCATGGTTGAGAATAAATTAATATATTTAATATCCTACCATTGCCCACAAGTCAGCCTAGCCAATGTACAAGTAAACCCCCTTGACCCCCCACTTGTTTGCTATAATTTTTGTCATGTGGCTCATTTGATGTATGGAACTTGGTGATAGTGAGATAAATAAGGCCCGAAATACACCATGAAAGAAGGTCGAGATTGAGAAGCAGCGAGTATATTGACCTAGAGGAAGCATGTCGGGCTTCCAAAGAAAGATTATTATTCCCCACCACATGTGGGTGACACCCATATGATAATTGTTTTCTTCCAGATTGTCTTCATTCGACACCCACCTGATAGCTCGATGTGTCCTCATTTGCACCACCTAAGCCATCCATTATGTGCCCTTGCGAATCTATTATGATCGTATGTTTGAAGGTGGGCCTTCCAACCCTGAAGCTATGGATTTCATCATGTAGTTGGGTATTTTTGCATACTTATGGACAGTTATGGGCATGAATTAGTGGGGGGATTCAGTGGAAAGAATGGGCATATACAGAATACATATACAGAAGATACATTCATATACAAAAGTTGTGCATATATGGAAGATATACGCATAAATGGAAGTTGTGCATATATGGAAGATATGTGCATATGCATAAGTTGTGCATATACGGAAGTCGCACAACTTCTATATATGCACATGTCTTCCGTATATGTGCATATACAGAACATATACAAACGTTGTGCATATACAAAAGATATACGCATATACAAAAATTGCGCATATATGGAGGCGATGTATGTACGAAGGCTACGTATATACGGAGGTTGAATTTGTGCATAACTTTTGTATATGCACATATCTAGAGGATGAAGTTATGCATAGTTTCTGTATATGCACATATCTTTCGTATATGCACAAATTTTGTATATACGCATATCTTTCGTATATGCGCAAATTTTATATATACGCATATATTATGTATATGTTTGTATCTTCCATATATGTAGAACCTCCGTATATGCACATATACAGAACTTGTACATATACTGAAGCTACACATATGCATAAGTAATGTGAAACTTCCATAGTATGCATATGCAACAACCTCCATATATGCACAATTTCCAATATGCGCACAATTTTTGGATATGCGCAACTTTCATATATGTGCATCTACTACATGCACAATTTTCATATATGCACATATATGAAATATGTGCATATATGGAAGACAAACATCTTCTATATATGCACATCTTTTGTATCACATATCTGTCATATATGTGAAACTTTCATATATGCGCACATTTTCTGTATGTGTGTATCTTTCATATATGTGTATATATAGAAGTTGTGCACATATAAAATATAAGCACATATACAAAAGTTGTGTTACAAATGTTGAATTTGTGCATAAGTATGTGCATATATGGAAGATATGTGCACATACAAAAGTTGTGCATATACAGAATCTATGTTCATATACGAAAGTTGCGCATATACAAAAGTTATGCATATACGAAAGTTGCACATATATGGAATATATGTGCATATATGAAAGTTGTTCATATGGAATATTTGTGTGTATGCAAAAGTCATGCATATACGGAAGTTGCACATATACGGAAGATATGTGCATATATAGAAACTGTGCATATACGGAAGATATGCCATTGGTAGTACGAGTTGAGTTTAAATTAAAACTTGGGGCTTAGGGGCTATAAAATTTGAAGTTGTACATGAAATTATGCATAGTTCATTTTTGTGGGAGTTGGAAAGCTCTAACAACATTGTTGAAAGTTGAGTTGATCCACAGTCTTAATTTGTAGGAGATAAACGAAGCTCCTATATTCAAGGGCATAGTTGGGGAGATCGATCAACACCCAATCAAAGTAACTACAAAGGATACTTTGTTTAAGGGGAAAATTATGTTCTACATTGGATAGTTAATGTGACATCGTTAAAAGAAATGTTTTAATTGATAAGTTAACTTTTGATGATGATATTCCAACCTTGTTAGAGAATATAAGGAGGGTTTAATTGATATCCTGGAAAATATATTTAAAATTAGTTTGAACATTGTAAGTTTTAACATAATTTTTGTATGAAATAATCTTTCTTCACAAATAATTTTTAGAAATATATGATCATTCATTAACAATGAAATTTGATGGTGGAGATCTATGACATCAATTCTTGTGGTTAAAATAAATGGCGGGTAGTTCAGAGATAGAGATAAAAAAATTCAATGGACAAGGTTTCAATCTGTGGAATCTCAAATGGAAGAAATTTTGGTGGATAAATATTAGAAAATCACTCTAGGAAACTATGCATATATGGACGTTTTCTTATGCATATTATGGAAGTTGCACATTACTTTTGTATATGCACAACTTTAGTATATGTACAACTTTTGTATAAGTGCATATACAGAAGTTGTACATATATGGAAGATATGCACATATACGAAAGTTGCACATATATAGAAGATATGCGCATATATAGAAGTTATGCATATATGGAAGATATGCGTATATACAAAAGTTGTGCATATACAGAAGATATGTGCATATACGAAAGTTATGCATAGCTTCAGCATCTAGATATGTGCATATACAAAAGATATGCACAACTTCAACCTCCATATATACATAGACTCCATATATACATAGCCTCCGTATATGCCCAACTTTCATATATGCGTATGTTTTTTGTATATGCACAACTTTTATATATTTTTTGTATAGGCACATATACGAAATTTATGCATATATGAAAGACATGTTCAAAGTTGGAAGTTATGCATAAATGAATGATATGCGATACAAAAAATGTGCATATATAGAAGTTGTATGACTTTCGTATATGCACAACTTCTGTGTATGCGCATATCTTCCATATATGCACAACCTTTGTATATGAAAAACTTGCGTATATGTTCATATCCTCCATATATGCCCAACTTCCATATATGTGCAACTTTTGTATACACATATTACAGAGGTGTCACATTGTTTTTGTATATGCGGAACTTTCATATATGTGCAACTTTTGTATACACATATTATAGAGATTTCACATTGTCTCTATATATACGCAATTTCAGTATATGTGAAACTTTTGTATACACATATTATAGAGGTTTCACATTGTTAATGTATATGCGCAAATGGATTTGTGCATATACAAAAATTACATATATACGAAGCCTGCAAAGATACAATGGTTGAAGTTGCGCATAAATTATTTATATTTGCATCTTCCATATATGCATAAATTATGTTTATATGCATTTACCGTATTTGTCCAACTTCCACATATGTGCATATATGGTAGCTACGCATATGTCCATAGTCACAGTTCCACCCTCTTTCAAAACTTTGACCTATGATGAAAAAATCATTATAAGCTGACAAGGAATTCTCCCTTGGAATTTTCAATAATTCTCCCCATTACTCAATGGAGAACGTTATGTTTTGTTTATTTTGTTTATTTTGTATGAACCCCTTCACCTCCCATAGTTTCAAATAAATTTCTATGTGCCTTGATTCCTCTAATTCAACCACCCTCCTATATTCACTATTTTTCTCTAATCCGGATTGTACTCAAAAGGCTTTGACCATGCGTTTTCCATTTTCTCTGTTCCTCCTGAAACTATCTTCCGTATATGCACACTTCCATATATATATATATGTGTGTGTGTGTGTATATATATAAGATGAACATATAAAAAAAGTCATCTTCTGTATCTACATTATATACTAAAATCAAATATAAACATAATATGACTTTTGTATCTGTGCAACTTCTATAATTTCACATATATATAAAATTGTGCATATACGGAAGATGACTTCCATATGGTCATAACTTTTATATATACACATAGATATGGAAATCATATTTCGTATGTGCATACTTATACATCTATGTTATAGAATATGCACATTTACAAAATTCATATACTGAAGTTTCACATATATGAAAGTTATCTTTCATATATGCACGTTTCCATATATATGTGCATATACAAAATGCACATATATGGAATATGGATTTCTTATATGTGTGGCTTTTGTATGTGCACATATGCATGGAAGTGTGAAAATACAAAATATTCCCTCCATATATGCACATAGACATGGAAGGATGCATATACAGAAGATGACTTGTGTATATGCACATAGATATGGAAGTCATATTCCATATATGCACACTTTCATTTCTATGTGCATATATAAAAGTTGAGCATATACAGAATATGACTTCTATATATTTGCATATTTTGTATATGCACACGCACACACATATGGAAGAGTGCATATACGGAAGATGACTTTCATATATGCACACTTTCATATCTATGTTATAGAAGATGCACATATACATAAGCTATATATTGAAGTTGCACATATATGGAAACTATATTCCGTATATGCATGATTCCATATATGTATGTGTGTGTGTGTGTGTACATATACAAAATTTGCACATTTACAAAAGATGACTTCTTTATATGTATGACTTTTGTATATGTACATATGTATGGAAGTGTGTATATACGGAATATGACCTGCATATATGCATAACCTTTATATATGCACATGGATATCAAAGTATGCATATACAAAATATGGCATCCATATATGTGCATATATACAATGGTTGATGTTGTGCATAAATTATGCATATGCATAGTTTCTATATATGTGCATCTATTATACATGTGCAAATTCCATATATATGCATATACAGAAGCTACACATATACAAATATTGTGCATAAGTTCAACCTTTGTATATACATAACCTTCATATATGTTCATATCTTCTATATATTCGTAACTTCCGTATATGCACATATATGACAATTGTGCATATACAAAAGATATGTGCATATACGGAAATTGCACGTATACGAAAGATATGTGATACAAAATATGTGCACATATTTCGTATATGCGTAACTTCTATATATGCACTTATTCTGTATATGTGAATTTATTCTATATATGTGCATATTTGGAAGTTGCGCATATATAGTAGATGTGAATGTATGGAAGATATGTGCATATATAGAAGTTGTGCATATTTGGAAACTGTTATATATGCATATGCATGCTACAGAAGTTGCGCACAACTTTTATGTATGTGCATATATGGAAGTTGCACATATACAAAATATATTCATATTTATGGAAGTTGTGAATATACGAAAGATATGCGTATCTTTTGTATATTCACAACTTCGATATATGTGCATATATTCTGTATATGTGCAACTTTCGTATATGCACATATTTTATGTATATGCACAACTTATCTATATGTATATATCTTTTGTATATGTGTAACTTATGTAAATGTACGTAGCTTCCATATATGCGTATCTTTAGTATATACACATAGATGGAAGTTTTACATATACAAAATCAATGTGCAACTTCTGTAATATGCATATACGACAACCTCCATATATGCATATATTTTGTATATGCGCACATCTTTTGTGTATGCACAACTTTTGTATATGTGTAACTTTCGTGTATGTTCATATCTTCCATATATGTGTAACTTCCATAAATGTGCATCTTTTGTACATGCACATCCACCGTAAATGTGCAACTTCCGTATATGCACATATCTTCTGTATATGTATAACTTCTTTATATGCACATACCTTTTGTCGATGTATGTCTTGTATATATGTGAATATATTGTATATGCAAAACTTCTATATATGCACATATACAAAAGATGCACTTATGCAAATGATATGCATATATACGAAATAAATTTGCATATACAAAATATGTGCATATACGGAAGTCACACAACTTCTATATATGTGCATCTTTTGTATTTCATATCTTCTGTATATGCACAACATTCGTGTATGCACATATCTTATGTATATGTGCAACCTTCGTATATATGTATATATGAAAGTTTCACACATATGGAAGATATGTGCCTATACAGAAATTGTGTATATATGGAGATTCAAGTTGTTCCCATCCATGTGCATATACAGAAGATATGCACATATATGAAAGTTGTGCATATACAAATGATATTCACATATACGAAAGTTGAGTGTATACAATAGATATGTGCATATATGAATGTTGCGCATATATGGAAGATATTCATGTATATATTCCAAATGGATTGAGCAAGTTCATGATGCATGCATGTGAAGGAGCATTCACCTAGTACCTCTCTTTGCAAAAATGTGTAATTTACAGCGTGAAATTTATAGAGTCTGCTCCCAGCTACCTTAGGTCCAAGTTATAAAGAACCAATGACTAATGAATTCAAGAAACATAGAGGACAAGCGTAGACAGGTCAAGCTAGTGGGTAGGCTACTCAGGTGTAAAGGAGGTCATAGGAATGAACTTGTGCTTCCATATGTGTTTCTTTCATATATGTGCATATATATTCAATCCATGCATATACATAATTTAGATTCCATATATATACCACACGTGTATATGTGTGCATGATATACAAGAGTTGGACTCCTTTTTCATCATAGTTTCTTCCGTATATCTTCCAGAGAGAAGACGCGCCATAGCCTGTCATTGACACCCTTATGGTTTTTATTTTTATTTTCAGAGCACAATGGCTTAGTTACCGACATTAATATTCAATACCCATATCAAAATAACCCCATCTAGAAAAGCAATACATGCTGACTAAACACTCCTAGTTTGTATTTAGACATTACCTTAAACCCATACAAGAAAGACATAACATCATCTAACTATTTTTTTCTGACAACTTCAAACAAATTGGCCCTCCTAAATGGCATGTTTCCCTATGTCTTACTAGATAGGATAACAAAACCTAACTATTCCAAACAACTTCAAACAAATTAACCATTCAAAATGACACCCTACCTATGCCTTTGACATTGAATATTATCATATCATGGGAATGAAATTTGTACTATTACTAAAACATTGGATAATTTGAATATTGAAATACAACTTCCTTGAAAATATGTTCTCTTTGTCTTCCAAACACTTGGATGTGTTCCTCCCTTTCTTGTTTTGATACATTTCTTGTAATAGATGCATGATTTTCATCCATCATCCAATGCTTGGCTTCTTTTACATGCTAAGCTACCATTATTATATTTTGAATGTCCCTGATATAGTTCTCTGAATAGTTTCTAGGATTCTCTTTCCATAAGGAACACATTCCTCTAACGTTGTGGAGAAGAACACGTTCAACTTTGTTCCTAGAGAATAGGAAAACAAAAAAGATACACGAACCCACTTCTTTTATTGTTAAATTTTTTACTCGAGGGAGCCCTTAATAACCTCTTCCACCTTTACAAAAATATTTGCAATTTTTTCACATGCCCGAAGACCAACATCGAAAGGATGCAATTGAAGAGAACTTGCAACATTGATTTCCTCCATTTCTTTTCTAAGCAATTTTCCAAATTCTCTAGTTATGGGCTTTAGGAAAGGCCTAAAAAATTTCTCCAATTCGCATCTCTAGCACTTTCATATGAAGCCCCAATAGTCGCACTTGACTCAGTGCTGCAACAAGGGGATGAGAGTGTCGAAGTAAGAAATGGTTATCTCTTCTTCTCTCTAGATGGGCTTGCATGCTTGAAGAAACACAACACCTCCCTCTTCAAGATGATTTGAATTTGGAAAATAGTAATGGTTGATGAGAGTCGATAGTAACCAAATATCCCTAAAATATTTATGGCCTAGGCAATAGATTCTCGATTCAAAAGCTCATCAAAATTATTTTTAATTTATCACATCGTAGATATGATTTACATCCACTTATAAAATTTCTTTATAATTTCCAAAGGACATTCCATCATCTGGAATAAATATATCAATGGTTTGAGCATGTTAGTTTTTGTTTGGAAGCACATATATACATGTGTGGTATATATATGGATGCTAGCTTCTCTATATGCATGGATTACATATATATGCACATATAAAAAAGAAACATGTATGGAAAAATGAGTTCATTCCTATGACCTATTTTGTACCTTTTTTGTACCTGAGAAGGCTAAACTAGAAAGGTGGCTCAGATCTCGAGACCACGCCCTTTGAACTCGAGATTTTTGTCTATAAACGCATGGAGTAAATGTTATGTATGTTGTTGGAGGCCTATAACTAGAACCAAGCCTTGTCATGCATGCGGTTGGGGACTAGGCCAGTGAAATCAGGTTCCAACTCAGAGATTGACCCCCTAAGGTGTTACTGTAGCTCCTGGTTGGTTTGTAGTCCCTGTAGGTTTCCAGTTTGTGTTCAGTTTGCAAGCCCCACTTCCTTACCTAGAACTAGGAGGTTGGTTCATGTCATAGTGGCACTCCACTTCACATTCACCTTGAGGGCTTGTAAAAGTGGGTAAATGTGGGGAGGGAGGTGTTACAATCAATGTATGATTCTTTCTTTTCAACTTTCCTCGTCCTTAATTCAACATCTATAAAAAACCTCCATTCAAAAAAAGTAATCCCTTGTGTTCCAAAATTCTACGTTGACGATATAACCCAAATTCAATCGTTTATCAATTTACTTACCATTTATCTTAAATTTAAACTCTATGAAAATTATGTTTCTATGAAGAAATATAAATTAGTTGTTTCTTATTGAATTCCAAGGTGTTAATACCTTGAAAAAATTTGCCAGAAGACCTATGCTAGAAGACACCCTATTAAAAAAATAATTCTGCTAAAATTGTTTAAATTTTTATCGATTACGTTTCTACCAAGAATTAATAAAGTAGGTTTTCATCCAAAGTATAGATAATGGAGATAAATTGGTATATGAGATAATATGTTATCACGTGTTTGGATGATACATCGTTAAGAGAGAATCTGAGAGTAGAGTAGGTTATCATCCAAAGCACTCAATCTTTATGTTTCCATTGTCAACTCTCCACTTTTCATACAGGAAATGTGTTTAAAGTAGGATGGATCAACACAAAGCTATTCTTGGAAGCCCTAAGCTTCTTTTAGGTTTTCCTAAAGTTGACATACAACAAGTGAGTTCTTGGGGTTTTTGATCAATGTTTTCACAGATCTAGGTATTCATAATGGAGAAATATTTTTCGAGATCTAGGTAGTTACATAATGATGTAAAACTCTCGCAATATCTCTTTATCATGCATAGGACTTCGAAATAGGTACAAATATTAATTTTTTTTATCAAATTCTTATTAGATATGTGACCCAATAAAATCCTTGGATCTATCAGAATGTCTGTTGCAGTCATGATGATTTGGGACTGATTGTAGTGGTGATGATTTGCCATTGATTGCACACATTTTGTCAACATGGTTGATACTTAGTGGTATCAATAGTATAAAAAACATTTGAATTTTTAAATTAATAAAATACAATTCATAAGCTATGTTGTGAATTCATGATAACATCATTTTTCTACATGTTTTGGAGCAATTTATTTTAGTTCTCAACAATAAAATGGGCATTGAGTGTTCATCCAAAAGCAGGGCCTGAAGTAGTAATGGCTACTACCAAACTCCTCTTGATCTGGAAATTGGTCATGCTTTGTTATTTTTTTCAGACTCTTCAACTTGATATTGTGTGAACATGGACATTATAGACGCTTATATACGATCAATCATGGCATGTTTCATGCATCATTCTCCCTTTGTATTACTAAATTTGTTGCGTCTTTCTTTCTTTGTATACCAATTTCACTCAGTAATCTTTCCAGCATTTGGAACATACATCATCTTCTCTCTATAGGTTATCATGCATTTAGAACATACATTTCTTAGAGATAATATGAAAGTAGAGTAGGTTATCATGCAAATCACTCAATACGTCCATTGCCATTGTCAACTACCCAATTTTCATATAGGCTATGTGTTTATAGAAGGATGGACTAACACAAAGCCATGTTGGAAATCCCTAAGCTTCTTTTATGTTTGCCTAAATCCGACATATAAAAAGTGAGATCTTGATTTGGGTTTTTGAATAATTTCTTCAGAGATCTAGGTATTTACAATGGAAAAATATTTTCTGATCTCTAAGTAGTTCCAAAATTTCGCAAAACTCCTACAACATCTCTTTAACATGCACAGGTCTTTGAAGGGGAAAAAGCCTTAATTCTTTTATCAAATTATATTTAGATATGTAACAAAAAAAAAACCTTGGAGCTACAAGAATGTATTTCTCCCCCCAAAAAATCCTATATTATACTCCATTTTCCATATTAAAATCAAATCTTAAACAATACAAACATGTACTTGTACACTAATTTGATCATGTGTGCACATATATGTTGTTAGTGCCAATTATTGTTGTTAGGTTTCTAGTTAACGAGTTGATCCTCATATCTCGTGGATGAAAATATACATGCAAAGAAAAAGAACATCGTGATCACTCTTAATAAGAATATGAGGCATTGTACATATGGACTCTTATCTAAAATTCACAAGAAGTAGCTCAAGAAAGAAAAATATTCATGGATAGCCTAGTTTTTAAAACCCTTGGGTACTAGAGGAACTTTATCTTTTGGAATTTTCCCTTACACAATTATATTTTAAAACTATTTTTTTTTACATTAATTTTAATCAAAAGGTTTATTCGAAATGGTCTATTTTTATTTTACCCCCAATTTCATCCATAACATTAGCAAAGAAAACATATGGTCCATCCACAGTTCCTTATTCCCTAATGGCATCTTATAACCATATTTTCAATTCACATAGCATGTTCCTCACAAAATATAACACTATGGATGTTTACTTGCACACTCACATCGAAAAATAAACTGAGATAATGATATTTAGTAAAAATGGTGTAGCATCATATAAAATTACATTTACATGAATCACATTGGCACATATAACATTGATTTCCCATTATGAAGAAATAGCAAACCTATAGCAATATTCAACATTCAACATTCAAATAGTAAAATTCTTTAACATAGTGCATCTTATTAATCAAATGCGTAAACAAACTAAAGGAAGACTTATCTATTTAAAAGTTGAAGGCCAACACCAACTTAGGTAGATCAAAGTTCCACTTAACCATACACTTTGTTGCGCTTATTCTGTTTATAATAAGCCACCCCAAAAAAATTATAAATTTGTTTTCTAAATTTTTAAGAACAAATATATATATATATATAATATTATATAAATATATAATATATATATATATATATATATATAAAATCTTAACTAATTTTAAAAAACATTTTTTTTTTTTAAATGTAATAATAAAAGTGAGAATATTAAATCTCTTCATCAAGTGAGATTCTCATTAATTTTAACATTATAATTATCTAAATTTATTTATTTTTAAAAACACACACACACATATCATACACACACACACTTTCCATTTCACTTGCATAACACAATATATACAAAATACGTAGAGTCTGGGAGGGCTTGCCAAAGTGGACATCAAGCCCTCGTAATAGTCCAAAATAATATAGCCACATGGGAAACCAATTTGTTCTACAATTCCAAGAAAAATTGGTTGACAAAAATAATAGAAAAATTTGATGATTTTATGATTAAAAAAAACACTATAACTTTCGAGGCCTCCTCCTAAAATTGGGACAAAGCTATTACCCTACATAGCAGTACTAAAACACATCAAATCGAAAAAGGATAAATCTAAAAATTAGTAGATGAAGGATGATACTCCAAGGGAGTCCTTAAGTTACATCCATCTTGCATTAGCTAGGATTTTGAGAACGCAAAGTACAAGCTAAGCTAGACAATGGTGGAAGCAAATCCTCTTGAATTAGGATTGAATTTTCCTCAAAGCACTTTGACTTGCTTAAGCCTTCATAATCATTTGCATGCTCAACCCATTCTATTGCATGTTTAACTAATATTGGGATATTCTAAATATCCCTTGGATAGATTCATCAAATTTACTCTCAAAAGGTAAGAGATGTCGAAACTTTACAATCTCAAACATTTTTGGAGCTATGCCATACACTACCATGTCTCTCATATCTCAATATATTTATGGTAATCTAAAGTATCTTTTCTCCCCAGTCCTGGAATTTCCTATATCCTAGACACCTTAAATCTCCATTAGAATGTGATCCATATACATTCCCTCTCGCCATTGTTGATCCTTCATATTAATGTCATCTATGCTAGCCTTAACCTCCTTTGGGCATTGACATATGAACTGGTTGTGTGTTTTCATCATATATCCTTATACATGGGTCACATAACACTACCCAAAACCTTGAGTTGACTTGTTCCTTTAAATCCAAACACATTTTTTTCCTTTTCCCCAATCCTTTTGAAGTAGGTGTTATTAAAGCTAAACCCCAAGCAAGAAGACAATTCAATTTCTAGTCTACCCTTGTTGCCAAGCTTCCATAACCTTACCTTTATCCCCTAGAACCACTAAAACCAATATGGGAAATCCAAAGTAGAGAAATCATCAAACTAGATAGTTTAGAAGAGGATTCATAGAGCATAAATAAAAACTTTAGCCTTGAAATGTGTTATATGCCCACATCGCACTAAATCTATAAGTTATTTTCATCTTTGTAAATGATATTGTATTTAGGGTGAATGTCTTCTCATGGTACTAGTTGAGACCCTCGACCTTTTGATGTTCCTTAACCTTGTCATTTGTGCTTACCACACATTCAAACTCAACCGCCACATTTCCCTCCTTTGCATGCTCCTTGAAACTCCCTAAGCCTAACACCCCATCGATGTAGCATTTGAGCTCTCTTTGATATTGAACAGTGATGTAATTAAAATTCCATATTGATTAATTTTATGTTTTGGCATTGTTTAATAAATTTATAATGCTTAATCATATGTTCAAACATTATTTAAA
>APFE031530480.1:87550-118012 GCA_000404065.3 Pinus taeda | reverse complement strand
TTTTATGATGAGTAACAATTTTTCAACATTTTTTTTCAACTCGGAGTGCAACCCATACAACTTCTACAAGAATCTGAACCTCCACTCTATTTTAAAGTGTGGCATCCTTACTTGGCCTGCCTTTCAAAATACATGTGACATGATGGTGGAAATCATTTTGAATACTTCAGACCACAAATATTGTTGTAGTTATTCCTTTACGAAATTTAGAATACAACAATTTAGAATATTGTTGTAGATATTCCTTTACTAAATATAGAATGATCCATGGGCTCATTACCATTTATCTTTCGGGAAAAAAAATGATTTCCATTACCACTCATTATAAAGTTTAGTAATAAGATAAACTAATTATGTTTGAATGGGAAAATATTACGAAGACGAATACATCCGAGAAATTAATCGATGCCAGCAACTTTTGTAAGTTTGGGCACTGTAACTGAACGAACAATAACAATGGACAGTAATCAAAGTCGAGATATTCAAGTAAATTAAACAATGGGTCTGAATTCATAATGAACAGAAACCCGTTCCATTTTTATGAGAGGACTTGCAAGCACCATCATTAATTCTCGCACATTAAACTATATGGCGTCAATGTAATAAAAAAGGGAATCCAATAACCTGAGATACGAATTTGTTTGAGTCATTAAGGTTATCTCATTCTGGGTTGTTAACGAAATGAGTATTTTTTCAGGGCAGAAAAAGCATAACGAAATGAGTATTACTTCTTACATTTTTACAGTTGGCATTAAAAAATAACGATTCAAAAAAATTGTGTTCAAAGGAAAACGCTAAAGCAAATGTCCTCATGGATCCATTTGAATTTACCACATTAACTAAAGTCTAATTCTCATGGAATTTCTGACAACAAATTCAATGTCAGGGTTATTATGACTCCATGAAATTGAAGCCTGTCCATACCAATGGTGCACAACCACACCAAAATAAACAAAAAACAGAGCGATATTTGTTTGTTGAGTGATCAAAATTCACCTGACTGCATATAGAATGAATGAATCCAAGTTTCTCCAAGCATCTTCGTCCTTATAGAAAATGGCATAAACGACAGCTTTACTCACGGCCTCCACTCTCTGCTTCACCTCCACACTTTCGACACTCATTAAACTCCACACTGCCCTCTCCAATTCATTCCTTCCAACAACCCCTTTGACAGTTTTCATATCCACTGCTACTTTTTCTTCCCTTGCCAAAAGAAGAGCATTAGTCGTCTGGTCAACCTGCACAGGAAACATGATTATCGGAACCTCTGCTACCATGCTCTCCAGACACGAATTCCACCCGCAGTGGCTAATAAACGCACCTGTCGCTTCGTGTGCAAAAATGGCTCCTGCGGCACACATGGCTCGATTAGGCACTGCTCCTCTAACTGTACCTCATAGCCCTGATTTCCAATCTCAGTCAACAAAGAGCCCTACATGAGTCCATGAGTTTAGGAGCAGGCTTGCGTCAGAGGCCATGTGCTATCGTAGATGCTTTTCGAAGCTCCACTATCACCTTCTCCACCTCTGCGTTGAGGAACGTCGTCCGCCTAGCTAACTCTGTGTGGGTGGGCAACAAGGAGGCGTGCTATGGCATTACCTGAACTGTAGTTTTTGGTTCAAGAATTCTCCACCCGGTTTAAAAATTCAGAGTCATTTTAAAACCTTGGCGCGCAACTCTTTATTTTGAAATCTTGGGCGGGGAGATAGCATTTGAAATCAGCACGGAGTTGGCATTGAATGTGTATTCTGCATTCTGTCTTATCGATCACATCTTGGAGCCAGAGCTGAGCTGTGGAGCGAGGCATCAGAAAGGTTGTGGAGCAAAGATGCCGGAAAATGAAGAGGCCATGGTGTTGTGAGACATGACCATGTAACACCATTATAGGTTTGTATACCATCACTCCATTCCATGTTATGATTATATCATGGGTATGGCCCAGCACTAAGCCCTAATGATTGGCTTAATGACTTGCTTTTAAGATTGGCTTAGTGACTTGTTTTTAAGAGTTGCCGTTTGCCTTTATCCAGGGCCAAAAAAGATTTTCTCAAATCCATAAGGGAAGGGATATGTTATGTGGCTATTACCTACGACATGACTAAGTGTCCATTACCGGGCATGACGAAGTACAAATCGTTTTGTAGACATCGATGGCCCATTCCATGGTGCATGTGTGTAGTCTCAAAATCAAATCAAATATTGTTCACGCACACCCCAAACCTTGCTTTTATGTGGAGTCTATGGGTATTTTGGTTTCAAGACCTTATGAGGATTTCGAAGGTTTTTCTATAGGTACTTTGGGTTGAACACTTTGAGAGGATTTCGAACTCTATGCTTTTGCATGTACATAAGGGTTTTCTAGCTAGTGGTTTCACGACGGCCACACCCTAACGCAATGATTTCTTATTCTACATTTCGAAGTCACATTTGGCCCACATAGGAATCCTTTTCCCTTGCAGTCTCGATAATAAAATTTATATTTATATCTAAAAGGATTATGTTTAGATTTAATAGGATTCCAAAAGACGGACATTTAGGTTTAAAGAATGATGTAATGGGTGTTTAATTCATTTAAACGAAATGTAATGATAAAAACAAATTATTATCACATCAATTATCTACAATGCTTTCAATAAATATAAATATACTCAACTCTCTATAATAAATATACAACATCTCTATCATAATAAACTCTCTGTCATACTCAATTGTCATACTCAATTAGATAACAATGCAATTATTTTTTTGTAAGAGAACCATACAATCATTTTTTTTTTTAATTTTGCTTTTACGGTGAAGTGTCCAATCCCTCGCTTTCATCTGGAATTAAGTAGATGGAAAATTACGAAACGAAGATTCAAACCTAACTACCCTCTCTGTTCAACGTCGGAAATTAACTACCCTCTGTTAAACCTCTTATAAACCTTTCCTCGCACGGATTCATGCCGCATTGCTCCAGAACCATCTTTGTTTAGTTTATACACTATACAGCTTTCCCCACTTTGTCGGACTACCAGATTGCCGTTGGATAAATCTTTTTTTTTATTCTAAGACTTTCAGTACCGTAAAGCAGATGGCAATACAGGTGGACTTCCAGTACCAGATGGCAATACAGGTGGACTTCCAGTACCAGATGGCAAATTAACTACCCTCTCGTCAACCTCCTGTAAAACCTTTCATTTCAGATATTCATGCTTTATTCTGGAATCATCATTGTGTATTTTGTACCAGATTGCTGTTGGTAATTTTTTTTTTTT
Organism: Pinus taeda; assembly: GCA_000404065.3. Classification (NCBI taxonomy): domain Eukaryota; kingdom Viridiplantae; phylum Streptophyta; class Pinopsida; order Pinales; family Pinaceae; genus Pinus; species Pinus taeda. The sequence continues at coordinate 114,752 of APFE031530480.1, read as the reverse complement.
TTTCCTTCGACTCACCCGTGCCAACACAGTATATTTGTTGTCTGACAGCTTATCCTCCTGCGCTGACTGAAAATGCAGTAAAACAAAACACACAGTTCCATTTATTCTAAAACTACATGTCAAAATTGCGAAACTTATTACGAAGACAAAACAATGTTTTCACGTATAAAATAAAATGGAGTTTCGTATCCCCATTTTCACGTTAAGATATGGTTTTTTTTAAATGATAATTGTAATGAATTGCGAATGCTTTTCACTAACACTTTTTTTTCATTAAAAATATTAATATTAATATTTTACATTGCGACAATTTTTATCATATTACTCGGGAAATGTAAAGATAAAGCTCATAGCAATCCTTTCTCTTAATTTCTTAATATAAATACAATTCATAATTTAAAATATTATTTTTATATATTTTTTTAAAAAAAATATTAAAAAAAATTTAGAATTTACAATTTTTTATGACATTAATATTAATAAATATTGTATGGAAATAAGATTTATTATATAGTTATTAATGAAAATTATTTTTATTATATAATTAAAAATGTTTTTTATATTAAATTATATATTTATTTTTATTTCTTTTTTTTAAGCTAAGATATATAATAATTAGCCGATATCCTTTATATATAATAATAAACCCCCAATGTAATTTAAAAATATAAATAATATAAAATAATAAATTTAACATTGTAGTGTATAATATGAATAATAAATTTAATATTTAATTAAATATAATATATATAACTAGTTTGGTTTTGTGGAATGAAATATTTTTAGTTATAAATTTTATGATTTTTTTAGGTTAGACATTTACTATGTATATATAAATTTATGTTCATTACAACTTACTTTAACCCAGAAAATTAATCTATGTTTATGCTTAAATATTTTTCTCATCTTTTTTGCTTTTGTTAGAAAAGTTGTTTGAATTTGTGACTCAGTTTTTAGTTTTTTTTTTCACTGTTTCTAATGTGTCATCATTTTTCTCTTCTATACCAATAATTATAAGGTTCAAGCATGATTTAATTCAATTAGATTAATTATTTCCTCTTTGATGGGTTTAATATCAAATTATTTTATGGGTTACTTAGGGTTGAGTTAATATTTAGTTTGTCTTTTAATTTTTAATCTCCTCTCATGTGCATTTTTCTTCCACCATTGATTATTTTTTGTGTTCAATTTTTTGCATCCTACCCTTCATTCCTTGCAGTTCAGTTTCTAAGAAGAACATTTTTTTCCCTAAAAATTTGTAGTTGTCAAAATTGTAGATTCCATCATTGATTATTTGTTTTGTTGAATTTCTTGCATTCTATCCTTCCTTCTTTGGAGTTCAGTCTCAAATGCTATCATTTTATTTTCTAAAGATTTGTAGTTCTTGTCAAAATTATAGATAATTGAGTTAACCTTCTCTCTCTTCTCCTATCTTTTCGACCAATCCAATGTAATCATGCAATTCTCTAGGGTAATTTTACTTAGGCAAAATTTAGTATTCTATTGACAACTAATGCACTTTGTCTTCAAGTCAATAAATTATCCTTTGTCATCCATACTTAACTTTTCATCTTTAAGTCTTAATTATATTTTTCATCAATAATTTTTAAAATATAATATTTTATCCATCTCCTATGCTTGATACTTATCCTTTGTCATCCATACTTAACTTTTCATCTTTAATTCTTAATAATATTTTTATCAATAAATTTTAAAATAAATATTTTATCCATCTCCTGTGCTTGATACTTATCTTTTGTATCCCGATACTTAACTTTTCATCTTTAATTCTTAATAATATTTTTTTTATCAATATATTTTTATAAATATTTTATGCTTCCTCTGCTTATAACTTTGTCTAGCTACTTAACTTTCATTCTTAATTCTTAATAATATTATTTTATCAAAAAAAAATAAAATATAATGTTTTATTATCTTCCGTGCTTGAACTTATCTTTGGTCATCTATACTTAATTTTCTTCTTTAATTCTTAATAAATATTTTTTTCAAAAAAAAATTTTATTAATTTTTTCTATCTCCCATCCCTTGATACTTTCCTTTGTCATCCATACTTAACTTTCATCTTTAATTCTTAATTAATAATTTTTTTTTCAATAATTTATTAAATATAATATTTTTATCTATCTCTTCATTGCTTAATCCTACATCTCATAGTTTGACCCGAACATCTAGTCATTTCTATTTTGATTAAAAACTTATGTTTATATATTAATTTATCAAGATTAATATAATCTAATTAAATTGACCCAAAAAATAATATTCTTATTTAGATTTATCTATTAAGAATTCATCTAGAACTAATATAATCTGATTTAAATGAAACCCAAAAATAATATCATTTTCTTTTAACAATTTATCCATCAATATCCTCTAATTTAAAAGGACTATAAAAGGATAATGAGTTCTGAATAATCACAATTTTAAATTTGTCTTCCCATATTTAATTTTGACCATTTAAATATTTGTTATGAAATTTTATTTATTATTTTTTAATATTAAGAATAGACAAAATAATGCCTATATGTATTGCTCACATATGGGGATAAGATAGCTCTTGGATGTCTTGTGTTTATCTCTTCAAATGACTACACACTCACAAGCTCTAGGATAGAGGGTAGTTATAGCAAGGAGATTGGACAAGTAAAGGAATGATGGAGAGGAGTGCTACCTCCTACCTAGTATAATGCCACAATTTTGACCTTGCATGCATAGCTAATGAAATTTAGGGATTATGGGCTAACGAAACAAAGGATGATGGATCTTTGAGAGAAACATTATAGATGGTTCTAGAGTTCTAGTAATTTACAAGCCATTGGACCTTTAAAGGGCATTAAAGTAATTTTTTATAGAAAAAGTTGTCTACATAGTGAGGGTACTCTTCTTCTTGGTATTCTATTAGTGTCATGGGATCTGTGTCATATTTTTTCCTCTATACCTAATCTATTTTATATCTTTTGGGGGATTTTTAACTTTGGTGGCCTTTTGGATTGTGGTAACAATATAGGAGGGTGAAGGGTTGGCCCATACATGGAGATCTGTTTTGGTTTCCTTCTGTTTTTGTGAGGGAAATGTGGCACCAATTTGGTCATGTTGGCAGAAGTGCACAATTAAGTGTCATAGTGAAGGAAGTGCATAGTAAGGGTGTATAAGTTCAGGGATCTCAATTTACATAATTAGAATGGTGAGGGATGGAGGGAAAAATTATGGTGAGAGGAAGATGATGCACTATCTATGGACCTCATCCTCCTTGCATCCCAACCACCCATCTAAAGCTATTAGAGATGCATTGGAGGATGAAAAATATTTTCATAATAAATGTCTAGAAAGGGAAAAGAGAGCGATGGAGAAGCTGGAGAGGGAAGTCAAGGATGGGAGGAAGCATTGTATAGAGGACCAAATTCTTGCAGAGGTCTATGGGTGGGTATCAGACCTAGTCCACTTATGCACCAAGGAGATATAACTTTTCAAAATTGTTGGAACTTATGGCACCCTAAAGACCATAGTTGCTCGAGATTTGGAGAGAACTTAGGCTACCTAAGAGGATATCCTACATATTATCTTGATTTTTTTGGGGTAAGTTTGACGTAATATGTAAGGAGTCTTTGGAGTGGTTCATAGAAAATTATACTACGGAACCCCAAGATGAGAAGGAAAATGACATATTAGCCAACCCCATTACACTTGAGAGGGAGGACAAAAAATCACTTCTAAGGCAATCAAGGGACAAAATAGCCACAAGAATCAAGGAAAAGAGAGCAATAAAACAACTCTAACTCCTTAAATTGAGGCCATGATTTGGTTATTGCTACCTTTTATGTTATATCATTTATGTGGATTTGTTATCAAACATATAATGTTAATTTTTTCCAATCTTTTATGGAAAACCTTTTATTAACTATGTAAAGTGATAATCACAATGATAAATATTAGTTAGTTTTAAACTAATAGAGAAAATATATCCTTTTGAATAATTACCCATAAAAATTATATATATTTAATATGAAATAGAACTCTACCTCCTAATGGAGATCAAAGGGAAAAGGGGATTCTACTTTCAAATGAAACCAATGTATCAATTATATCAATTTGTAATTTATGAAATTCTAAATTAGAAAATCTTAAAGACGGTCTTTTAAATAGCACCTTATTGTAATGGTAATGGGATGGGTTGTCAAATTAGACCATGATAATCATGTTCTTTTATCCCATAAATATTAAGCTCTTGTGTAGAATTATAATGCTATGACTTAAAGTGGGAAGAGAACATGAAAATTGATATCTTTCAAAAAATGTGCAGTGTAGGTGGAAAGTGTTAAGTGTGAAGCCAAATTCACAGAGGATTCCAGATTAGATCTTTCTAGATCTCCAGGATTCTAGATCTTTCTACACCGCCATTAGTTTCTAGAATCACATGCAGTATTCTAGAACCTCCTACACCGCTAGTGGTTTCTAGATCATTTCAGATCTCCAACCGAACCACACACAGGATTCTAGATCCATTCTTCTGCCTCTATAAATTTGTAATTTCTCTGGCCAAGGAAAGCAAGCCAAGGCCCAAGCCTGTTATGTAATGAAAAGTGATTTCTATTCTCCAGTGGTTGTTTTATCTATTCCGCTATTTCTGATTAAGTAATCTTGTTGTTTCTCCATTGTCTGTCTTTGAGTATAAATATGTTGTGTGTTATGTATGCTCTGGTCTAACAACTGGTATCAAAGCGAGGTTCACCATGCAAGCCACTTAGTGCAATCGTCTTACTCTGGCAGCGTTCATTAAAACGTTGGTTGTTACTCTTGGAGCTGTTGAAGGATCTGTCTAGGAAATAGCTGAGGAACGCTGGAACTAAAAGGCAGTTTCTTCAAGAAAAACAAGGTCGTGGATCTATGTTGAAACGTGTTGCTGGAGTTTGAAAAAGTGGAAAGCCATGGAGATTGGATTTGAAACGTGGTGTTCGTAAGTTTTCTTTACATGAAGTTTGCACGTATATGTGAAGTTTTTTCTCAAACCAACATATGTATGTTTGAAATGTGAAAAGGTTAAAAACATTATATATGTTTTTATATTTATTATGAAACATACATAATTATATGTTGGAATTTTGAAAAGTATATTTTAAAAGGAGCAATTTTTTTTTTTGAAAAGGGTATTTTAAAGGGAGGAAGGTCATTATTAGTAAATTTTAAAGAGTAATAATGAAAGCTTTATTTTTAAGTGGAGTTTTTTGTGTTTTGGGGCGTGAATTTGATTGAAAATGGAGACAACACTTACAGATATGGAGAAGTTGAGCGGGGCTAATTTTTCCCTATGGAAATCACAGATGGAGGATATATTGATTTTAAAGGATCAATATTTTTCAATTTAGGGCATAACAAAGAAACCCTCATCGATGACAAATGAAGTGTGGAATAAGCTAGATAGAAATGCGATTGCAACAATCCGCCAATATTTAGCAAATAATGTTTATTTCAATGTGTCTGGAGAAAGGACGGCTGAAGGATTGTGGATGAAGCTCCATGATCTATATGAGAATAACACAACATCAAACAAAGTGTTCTTGATGAATAAGCTTTATAATCTCAAAATGAAGGAGGGTGCTTCAGTTGCTGAGCACTTGAATGCATTTAATATTATTACTAATCAGCTTGCCTCTGTTAAAATCATTTTAGATGATGAAATTATAGCTATTTTGCTAATGTGTCCTATGCTAGACAGCTGGGAAAATTTAATTGTAGCTATGAGCACTTCAACAACTACAGGGACCCTGAAGTTTGATGATGTTAGCAACAATTTAATGAATGAGGAGTTGTGACGCAAGTCAATTGCAGAAAACCAGGGAGGAGAGGCTCTAGCTCTAGCTGATCGTGGTAGGAGAATGGATCACGGCTGGCAAGGGCGGTCAAGATCGAGAGGTAGATCAAAATCAAGGAGAGGAAGGATCATCTGCTTTCATTGTAGAAAACCCAGGCACATGGAGAAAGAATGTCGATTCTAGAATAAAGGACAAAAGGATCAGAGACCATCTAGTACAAATCACAAGTCATCCAACACAAATGAAGGTGAGACTACTACTGTAGCCACAGATGGTGATGTTTTGTTTACTGTTTCAGTAGAGGATGCATGTGTATATACATCTAGTAGTGGCTTTGATTGGATCCTTGAATCTGGGGCATCTCACCATGTAAACCCATGCAAAGATAGTTTTGTTTCATATAATCTCGATGATTATGGTAGAGTGCATTTGGGGAATAATCATTTTTGCAGTATTGTTTGAGTGGGAGATGTCTAGATCAAGATGAAAGATAGACAAGATATATTGTTGAAACAAGTCAGGCATGTACCAGAAATGCGCATGAGTTTAATCTCTATGGGACGATTGGATGATGAAGGCTATTCGACAAGCTTTGGAAAAGGAGGCTGGAAATTAGCAGAGGTGCATTGTTCATGGCCAAAGGACCCAAGACAGGAACATTATACACATTGAAGACACTGATAGAAAAATCAGATTTGGTTGCTGTCATAAAAGAAGGAAATTCAGCAGATCTGTGGCATAAGCGTTTGGGTCACATGAGTGAGAAGGGCTTAAAAATCCTTGTTGATAAAAATTTATTGCCAGGTTTGAAATCCTATAATCTTGATCTTTGTAAGCATTGTATATATGGTAGACAAAGAAGGGTTTCATTATTTAGAGGTGGCCATGACAGAAAGAAAAATGTGTTAGAATTGGTACACTCAGATGTGTTTGGGCCTGTTAACATCCAATCATTAGGAGGAGCATCATATTTTGTAACGTTTATAGATGATGCATCCAGGAAGGTTTGGGCATATCCTATGAAAAATAAAAGTGAGGTGTTTGGAATATTTCAAAAATCCCATGTTGCTGTTGAAAGAGAGACTAACAAATTATTGAAGTGTTTAAGAACAGATAATGGTGGAGAATATTGCTTAAATGCATTTAAGGAATATTGTAACAGGTTTGGCATAAAGCATGAGAAGACTATGCCTGGTACTCCTCAACAAAATGGTGTCGCAGAAAGGATGAATCACACCATTATGGAAAAGGTGCGAAGTATGTTGTCCAATTTTGGTTTGGAGAAGAATTTCTGGGCTGAAGCAGTCAGGACCGCTTGTTACCTCATAAATAAATCTCCAACTACAGCCTTGGATTGCGGTATCCCTGAAGAAGTTTGGACTGAAAAGAATTTTAATTATTCTCACTTGAAAATCTTTGGATGTGAAGCATTCGTACATATTCCCAAAGAAAATAGAACTAAGCTAGATGATAAATCTATGAAATGCATTTTTTTGGGATATGCGGATGAAGATCTTGGTTATCATCTATGGGATCCAGTCAAACATAAAGTTATTATAAGTAGGGATGTTATATTTAATGAGTCAGAAATGTTCAAGAGGACTGTAGATGAGTTGGAGGTCAAGAAGCTTATTGACAGGTTTGAAGAGTAGTAGGAAAACATACCACCAATACAAGAAAATGAACAGCAAATTCAGGAGCATGAAGAACAACAAGTGGAAAATAATGAACAACAAGAAGAAGGAATCTTGTAGGGACCTTTACAGGAGATTCAACCTGACAATGCACCACCACAGTTGGTTCGTAGATCTTCTAGACCTCATAAGCCTTCACAAAGGTATCCTCCTTCAAACTATATTTTGTTCATTGATGAAGGTGAACCTAATTGTTTTCAAGAAGCTTGTAAAGTCGAGCACAGTAAAGAATGGAAGAAAGCAATGGAAGAAGAAATGGACTCTTTGCAGGAAAATAAAACTTGGGAGTTGGTAAACCTCCCAAAAGGTAGAAAGGCTCTAGAAAACAAATGGGTGTACAGGATTAAGCATGAAGGTGACGAAAAGAAGGAGAGGTATAAAGAAAGACTGGTGGTGAAAGGTTTTGCCCAAAAAGAAGGTATTGACTTCACTGAAATTTTCTCACCTGTTGTTAAAATGTCATCCATTAGAGTCATTCTTGGCCTAGTTGTTGCTTTAGACCTAGAATGTGAACAGTTAGATGTAAAAACTGCTTTCCTTCATGGTGAATTGGAGGAAGAAATTTATATGGAGCAACCAGAAGGATTCATAGAAAAAGGCAAAAAAGGCCTTGTTTGTAGGTTGAAGAAGAGTGTCTATGGGTTGAAATAGGCACCTCGACAATGGTACAAGAAATTTGATTCATTCATGTTGGAACATGGTTTTCAGAGGTTGGAAGTTGACCATTGTGTCTATATCAAGAGGTATGATCAAGGAAATTATATCATATTATTGTTATATGTGGATGACATGTTGATTGTTGGGCATGATAAGAATAAGATCAATAGGTTGAAAAAAGATTTGGGTAGCAAATTTGCAATGAAGGATTTGGGACCAGCACAACAGATATTGGGCATGCGGATTATGCATGACAGGAAAAACAAAAGGTTGTCGCTCTCACAAGAAAAATATATCAAGAAGGTGCTTGACAGGTTTAATATGAAGGATGCCAAGCCAGTTAGTGCACCCCTTACAGCCCACTTCAAGCTGAGTACTGAATTATGTCCTAGTAATGGCAAAGAGAAAGAAGAGATGAGCAAAATTCCTTATGCTTCAACAGTTGGTAGTTTAATGTATGCCATGGTATGCACACGACCAGACATTGCATATTTAGTGGGAGTAGTGAGCAGGTTCCTTACCAATCCAGGAAAACAACGTTGGCAAGCAGTAAAATGGATTATTAGGAATCTCAAGGGTACTAGTCATTATTGTTTATGTTTTTGTCAGGATGAGACTATGCTTGAAGGATTTATAGATGCAAATATGGTTGGAGATAAGGATACCAAAAAGTCCACTATAGGTTATTTGTATACATTTGTAGGTGCAGCAGTATCTTGGGTGTCAAGGCTACAAAGAATAGTAGCCCTTTCTACAACAGAAGTAGAGTACATAGCTGCAACAGAAGCTTGTAAAGAGATGTTGTGGATGCAGCGATTCCTAGGAGAGATAGGAATAAAGTAGGACAAGTATGTGTTATATTGTGATAGTCAGAGTACCGTTCACTTGGCGAAAAAACCAGCATTTCATTCAAAAAACCAAACACATTGACTTAAGTTACCATTGGATCTGGCATGTGTTGGAGGAAGAACAATTATCCTTGGAAAAGATCCATACAGATAGGAACCCTGCTGATATGCTCACTAAGATTCTACCACGAAATAAACATGAGTTATGTAGAGGCATGATAGGACTCGGTGTGACTTGATGACTCTTATTTGGCTTCAAGTGGGAGAATGTTAAGTGTGAAGCCAAATTCATGGAGGATTCCAGATTAGTTCTTTCTAGATCTTTGGGATTTTAGATCTCTATACACCGCCATTAGTTTCTAGAACCACATGCAGGATTCTAGAACCTCCTACACCGCTAGTGGTTTCTAATCATTTCAGACCTCCATCCGAACCACACACAGGATTCTAGATCTATTCTTCTACCTCTATAAATTTGTAATTTCTCTAGCCAAGGAAAGCCAGCCAAGGCACAAGCCTGTTATGTAATGCAAAGTGATTTATGTTCTCAATGATTGTTTTATCTATCCCGCTATTTCTGATTAAGTAATCTTGTTCTTTCTCCATTTGTCTATCTCTGAGTATAAATCCGCTGTGTGTTATGTATGCTCTGGTCTAACAAAAAGAACAAATGTTTGCCTTTATCTTCAAGGCCAAAAATGATTTTCTCAAATCCACAACATCTGGCTATTACATATGAGACGAAGTAAAAATCATTTGGTAGACATCGATGGCCCATTCCACAGTGCATTTGTGTAGTGTCAAAATCAAATCAAATATTGTCGACGCACACCCCAAACCTTGGTTTTATGTGGAGTCTATGGGTACATTGGCTTCAAGACCTCACGAGGATTTCAAAGGTTTTTCTATAGGTACTTTGGGTTCAACACCTTGAGAGGATTTCAAACTCTATGCTTATGCACGTACAAGGGTTTTCTAGCGAGTGGTTTCACGACACAATCGAGAGGGCCACACCCTAATGCAACAATATCTTATCCTACCTTCAGAAGTCACATTTGGCCACATAGGAATCCTTTTCCATTAGAGTTTAGATAATAAAATTTATAACTAGCCAAGGGAGGTACAAAAGAATGTCGAAAGAGGAACCGGGAATGTGGAAGGAAATTATCTCTTTGTGTTACTTTATTTTTTTTATTTTGTTCATAATTTCATAAAATTAATCAAATCAAAGAAAATTTTAAGAGTTAATAAGTTATTTTTATTTAAAAAAAATATTAAAACTTATAATATAAAATTTGTGTATCTAAAGGCCGAGGAGTGCCTTGAAAGTTTGGAAATTTCAAGTCATATTGAGAGAAAATCCGGCAAGATTTTTGTAAATCAAATGTAGGTTAAACTTCAAAATTTTAGGGTCCTAGATGTTTTGAATGGTGTGAATCCATTTCAACCATCAAAATACACAATTCAACCTGCCTCTACAAGATTTTTGAGAATTTTTTGCGCTGAGTCCAGCCACTTTGACCATCTAGGGAAACCTTTAACCATCTAGGGAATTACTTCCCCGTTAGACGACCCTAAAAAATTTAATTTTAAAAATTAAACCTAATAAATTTAAAATATAAAATTATTTTGATTTATTTACTTTCAAAATAGTAATAAATGATAAAAAACAAAAAAAATAGTAATAAAAATAATAAAAACAATTAAAAAATTAAAATATAAAAAAATACCAAATATTATAATTTGTATATAAAAATACAAAAAGTAATTAAAAATTTCTAGACTTTAAATAAATTTTAAAATTCATAAAATATTCCATAAACCAAAAATTAAATAATTAGGATTTTTCTAAAATATATTTTAAATTTAATAACAGGTCAAAACTAAAAATTCATAAGCACAATTATATTATCAAAACTCCATGAATACAATTTATACAAATCCTGCTTCACCACATCTGAAACCCACTTTTGGCAATGGAATGGTATATATCAAGATGTGTTTTACAATGTTCCACTCTCCCATTACAACAACACTTTGTTTTCTAGCAAAGAACTAGATTTTATACACTGCATTTTAATGCAATAACACTTTATTTTCAAAATCTTTCACCTGGTATTATTTTATTGTGTTGGTCAGTGGAAGGTGAAGAGAAATGGAGAAAACAATTTCAATGCTCAGGCAGTCCATTTTCCAATTTATCCACCTCGCATGTGGACAAAGGAGGTATGATTTTGAACAGAACCAGCTCAAGAAGTTTGCAGGAGAAGGCGAAAACAATGTTGAAGATGATCTGGATGAAAGCACATTTCTCTTCGTATTATTTGTACAATTTGCAGCTGAGGAACCAGAGGCCCGCCCATCCTAGAGTTGCCAACGATCCCAACACTACAATTCCTTAGCGTGTTGCCCAGGCATCCTCAAAATACTAGAATTTTGTATCTTCAAAGTAGCTATATTCATTTTTCTTGAAAAATAAGTAATGAGAGGTCTTCTTTGATGATTATTGACACTTGAAAAATCATTGTATAATAGTGCAATTGATGTACATCTTGCAAACACTTACTAACACTTTACATTTGAAAGATAATAATGTCGTACATTGTGGAAATCAACCATGCAAACCTTAAAAAAATCTGGAAAACAACTGAGTACACCACAATCATCCTCCATTCTTTAGGATCACGAAAACAACCTTACAAGTATGCAACTACAAAATGAAATATTGTGCAATAACATGATCATCCCACCCTTTGTGGCACACATTATGCAGAAGGTAGTCTTTCCTCACTTTTAATACGGGATGATGAATACTACTCTTAGTAAAGGGGTTGGTCCTTCACTCCAGTAACTTTCGAAAGAGTATTTGAATTACCTTCAAAGAATTTATATGTAACTTGGGTGCAACAAAATAATATAAGCTCTCGTAGAAGATAATAGGAATCTGCCAGCAGCCCTAGAGCCTCATCTTTCAAGTTGCAACACCAAGATACATCGAATATTGACAAAATATCATGGGTATTGCGCATAAGGGCTAAGACAGTATGATTTGCAACCTCTTTTACATTGTTGAGGGAAAGAACAGATAAACAATTCCCTGAAGCACCAATGAATGTGACAACAACTTCATCATTGAATGGACATCTTTTCAACGATAATGTTTGAAGTGATCCACATCCATTTTCAAGGAGGCCAAGTGTTGTGTCAGTCAAAAGTGAAAGATTGTCTAAAATGAGAACATTCAATGCACAACACACAACACCTATTGCTTCTATGACACCATCAGTAAGATTTCCATAGTCAACTAGAGAAAGTTCTTTCAAGTCACAACCCAGATAAGAAAGCAGTTCCCTGACGAACTCATCCTTAATACCTGGTATCCTTGCCAATGCTAACACTTCCAATTTTTGCATCTTCTTTAATACAAGCAGAATTTTGAAGGGTTCTAGCTCTTGGCACCAATCCAAATGAAATTCCTTAATCATTGGAGCTAAACTATCAAATAGAGTACCAATTCCAGCTACAAATAATAATGAACACTGACTCAAATCAACAAAACTTAACAAAGGAGGCATTTGCAAAAATGATCTCAGTCCAACATCTGATAAGCAATATGCACCCTTCGGAGAGGGGGACGTTAAGAAAGGAAAGCCTATAGAAGAATTGGCAAAGGTAACTTGTCGTAAACGAACTCGAAAAGCATATCCACACATGCCCAATTGTAGTACTTCTGGATTAGTTGTTGAACAGTCTATAATGACCTTGGTAATATCTTTGTCTAGTATAAGACAACAATCTGGAATGCAAATTTGTGTTGGAGACCTGTAATGAATAATCCTAATGTCCAAGGAGTCATTTCACGCAATGCACATAAAGTATAGATTATGTTCTTGGTTGAATCAGGAATTCCTTCCAGCGTCTCAATATGTTCAACATGTTTGCACAACAGGTTTAAACATAAATCATATAGTAAAGGAGGTATAGCTTGGGTCACAAAGCCTTTACCCTCGGAAGGCTTCCATTCATTAACTAAGGAAACATGGTTGTCATTGCCAGAAATCTTTTCCTGACGAGTATTAGGCTAGGTCCTTTATTGAGAAGATGATGGTTCACCATTTTGAGGATTGAAATATGAAAAATATGAAGCCTTCCCTTAGGTTGTCAAAATAAACCTCTCTCTCTATGTAATTCTATTCTGATTCTGAGGAGGACAATTCTCTTAAATTACATTTTGTTCAACGACATTAGCACTGGACATCATCTCCAATAGGATTAATTTGAATTACAGATGGAACAATTTCATTATTCTTTGTTAAGTCCATTTGGTGAGAAATGTAATTCCAGTAATTCCTTCGTCTGCACCATTAACTAATAGTTAAAGAAAGCAAAGCATAATTTACGGTTGCAATCAGTTCCTCATTGAGCAAAGCCATGGAATATAACACTCAGATTATTTTCCAGGTCCCCCCTCAGTCATGTCCGCATATACTTATGTGGATAGCAGGTGAAAATAACATTTTCCACTTGCGAGATAGATAGTGTTTTGTACTTAATAGAAGGAAGTGTTAGCCAAGTGAAAACTAAGGCTAGAGGAGAGAGGAGGAGATTTCACATTCCGAATCTAGTTGAATCCGAATGCATGCAATGGTGTTAATGGATTTCACATAAAAAGTCGTTGTAGGGGAGCAATTTAGGACGTTTTGTAAATGAGGATTTTAGAGGGAGCATAAAACTACCTTGAATTTCAGAGTAGTTTTTTGGGTTTGAGTGATCTACTATCAGAATAATTTCTGAAGCTCTTCGACTCGTAGAATTTTCTATTCATTGTAGGAGCCCAGGAAATCAGAGGAGTTCCATTTTATCCGAAGATCTTGGGAGTTTTCTTTTATCCGACGTCTAGAAATTACATGGAAATTACATAGAACGAGGAACACAGATGACAAACAAAAATGTTGATAAAAAAGGTTCCACGTGTTGATTTTTGATTAGATAGAATGATGAAAATGAAGCGAGGATATTGGTTGTGCTGAATAGTGTTTTCCAAACCAACTCCATATAGAAAATTCATTTCATTGTAATTATATGTAAAAGGATTATTTTTAAATTTAAAAGGATTCCAAACATGTTTACACGGACATTTAGGTTTAAATGGTAATGCATTAGGTGTTTAATTCATTTAAATGTAATGTGATGATGAAACCAAATTATTATCACATCATTTATTGACAATGCTTTCAATAAATATAAATATACTTACTTCCCGGTTTAGAAGCTATATATATTATATCTTTATATTTATATTTATTCTGAGGCGTTTCCCTTTGAGAATAACTACCTCAGTTTCTGCTCTGACCAATATGTATTGTCGAATCAAATGTTAGATGATTGAAGAATAGATTGTGGTCACATTGGCATAGTTTCAACTGAATGATGAAAAAGGTGTTGTGATAACCTCTCAACTTGCTCTTCGAACAATGACAGGGTTTCCTCTTCCAACGTTTAGCGAGGGTTTGTTTCTTCTTGCAGAAGATCGAGCCTGCACTCAATCTAGTGGCATGCATACCACACAATACCATGATTTCCACCGCATAAAATATGTCTCTCGAGAAGAAATTGTCCCAGAAAGATGAACTCACCAAATTAGCTTCTTCTGTTACCCATGGGATTCAAAACCCTGACCAACACCTTGATTTGTTTTCTCCATCTATTTGTTAGAGCATGAATAGTTGTAGCCTTTACTCTTCAAATGTTTCACGAGGGTTTGTTTATTCTTGCAGAAGACCAAGCCCCCACTCAATCTATTGGCATACACACTACACAATACGTCATTGTCACTGCACAAAATTTCTTTAAACATGTATGGATTTACAAACTTTTTATTTATGTACCCTTTTTCTTCGGATCATTTTTAATGGCGTTTTTGTGTTCATTCGCTTGTAACAACCAGACTATGACTTGTTTTTATTAGGGTTATGATACTATTGTTCTACAAACAACCTTTATTATGGTTTTTGATTTCTTATCTTGTCCCTTCCCTTTTACATATATGGATCTAGAGAAATCTATATAGTTTTAATAGAAAAGAACGAATAACTGCTTCATTTCGAGAATCTTACAATCCACCAGAATCTACTGTGAGTTGTTTTTATTAGGGTTATGATATTTTTGTTCTACAGATAATCTTAATTAGGGTTTCTATTTTCTTATCTCATCCCTTCCCTTTTACATATATGGATCTAGATAAATCTATATCCTTTTACCCAAAAAGAATGAATAATAACTTCGTTTCGAGAATTTTACAATCCACCAGAATCTAGATAGCTTAGATGTTTTATGGTTTTTGTAAGTGTAAATTTTATACGAAATATGAGGTCTGTAGTTATTCTTATTTCCTTTGTATTTATTATTAAAGTATTTTCTATGTGAACTTGTAATGGACTCCAACCTTTTGTAGTTTAGTATGATTTGACTATAGAGGTTTGTACCCGATGAGATGTTAATTTTATGGATTTTGATGGTGTAAATTTAGACATGTCTCAAAAAACCATCATTGTTTCTATTAATTTTTAGGAGTTTCATATGAGGGAGTATAATTAATGTCCCTAAAAGCTCGATAGGTGCTTCCGATTGTGCTTTCATGGAAGGTTTAATGTTTTGTAGCTTTTGTTGCCTTATAATTTGAGTTTGAGGTTTGGTTTTCACTATTTTTATTTTTATCTTCGCTATTTTTGTTTTTACGTTTGCTATGTTATTTCTATTAGCTCTGAGGATTGTTCTTAAATTTCTATTGATTATCGGGTGTTAATTTAGATTTCAGTATGCACATATTTTTCAAGACCCTAACTGGGAAGATCATCACTCTTGAGGTTGAGAGATCTGATACCATTGACAATGTAAACACAAAGATCCAGGATATACTGGAAAGGTTCAAATTCTTTTAATTTTTATTCCTTTCTATTGTTGAATTTTAATTGGGTGCAATGTTGATTACTTATAAATGGTTAAGGAACATGTTTTTTCAATCACTAGGTTGTCATTAGCATGGGTGTAGCTGCTTCTAAGTTTTACACTGAGAATGATCAAAAGTATGATTTGAACTTCAAGGAAGAGGTGTGTCTCTATCTTGTATTAATTCCAATTTATTTAGCACTATTGATTTCTCTAGTATTAACATTTTCATTGACTATTGTGGAATTTTGTTACATTAAAAAAGATAATTTTAATGGATGATGAAGGACTTGGATGAGTATCGAGTTTTACCCTTCTTCCCTTAAAAACAAAAGAGGCATTAATTATAAGAAAACATAAATTCATTCCCTTCTACAACCTAGTTAACTTCTTCATGACAAATTATATAATCCTACCTTGAGTGGAATTGGGGATATAATTGCCACTAGTAATCAATCTCAAGTTTAGCATGTTATTCACTTTAAAACCCTAAAATTTTAGAGCGAGTTTCTAGTGATCGATTTTGATGTGTGGTTTGTTAACATGGTCTATCTCACAATCCCGCAGTGTGAAATAGACTGTGAATTATAGTATTGCCATCAACCCTTATTGATGGGCCACATAGTAGTGCCTAGTGTTGAACTTCGAGCTTGGCATCGTAGGATTTGTAATTTAGTAGCATTAAATCCTTGCCTTATAGAGTACTCTCATTGTTTCATGGTTGGAATAAGATAATTGAGGAACAAGAGAATGTCTTGTCTAACCATCCTCTACAGGAAGTAAAAAAAATATCTAAATCATATTAACCCCACATTAATTAAATTAATAAACCATCATTATGTATATATACTGTCCTATAAATAATAGAGATACATCGACCTCCCTAAGGCTGATTATCCTAGACTGTGGACCTTGTGGAGAAAGGAGACAAATCTCAATATAGCCTTAAGTTTTCACTGTATCCAAGATGTCATGAGATGACCTAATTTGAATATCCACATTTTGAATAAATCTAAATTTTTGAGGTTACACAAATTCTATAACTATTTTTGCATGTAAATAATTTCATACTACTACATAATTTTAATAGCAATATGAAATTATACTATTTATTTGGATATAATTGTATTATTGCCTTGAAATTGTGTCATGTAGAGTAATAATGGTATCGATATTTTCAACTACATTTAGTTAAATTAAAGGTCATAATAGTTGTGTAGCCTTATTTAGTCAATAAAAGGTTATAATTGTTATGTGTATCCTTTTTGGGATATGTAGGATATGTGAATTTGATAATGCATTCTTACCCTCTCACTCTTGCCCTTTCCAAGGCTTCAGTTTAAGTGGTATAACAATTTAGTTTGAACTTCTTTGATCTTGATGGAAAACCATTTCGAGGCTTCATAAAATCCTTCCTTTTGTCTCAACTATCTTGTCTCTTCATGGAAAAATATACCTCATTCATTTTAACCAAAACTAATGCTAAATTCTTACTGATAAGACGCTTTTATCTAAACTATCTCAATTGATGGAAAAATATATGCGATTCATTTTAACCAAAACTAATGTAGGTTCTTATTGATAAATCACTAGAATGTGTGTGGGAATAGTCCTTGTCTAAGTTTCCTGATTTGATCATAGTTTTCTTGGTTAAGTTATGCTTTGCATTTATGATTATTTTATTGCAAATCTTTCTTGTTTTCCTTGTATTGATTTCTTGTACTTCTTCCAAACATTGTCATCTCTTTTTATAGAAAATTGATGTCTTGTACTTCTTCCAAACCTTGTGGTCTCTTTTTATAGAAAACTCTTGTAAATATACTTGGATTTCTTAGACCTTAACAATAGGCTGCTAAATTTCTTATCGGAAAGACACTTGTTCTCTAACATGGAATATGTAGTGTTCAAGTTTTTATGGATTTATGAACTTTTTCGTTTGTAAATAGAAATAAAAGTTACAATATAATTAAATAATGAAAGAAAATTATAACATCAAAAAGCATATATAACAAGGGTAAAAGGATTCAATTATTAATTGCTTGTTTCAAAGTAAGTAATCCTTTGAAGTCATTTTTTTAACAAAATTTTATTCACAATAACATATTTTAACATAATGAATTCAAATTTTCAAGCAAAGTGTGGATTTTTTCAACAATATTTTATTCACTTTCACCAACTTAACAAAATAAATTCAACTGATCGGCTTTGATTCAAAATTACATTGTTAAAGTATGTCGATCCCAAGTTAATTTTTCTTTCTCATTGAAATTACTTGACTGAATTCTATGCAGTGAATTAGTAATCTATTTTGGGGCAAATTGCATTACCTGTGTTGAATGTTGATTTGGGGTAGCATTGGATGTTCTCTAGGCCTCAAATTTTGCAAGGAGGCTTGGGCGCATGCATTCCAAGGAACCCATAAACCATTTTTGGAAATTCCACCCAGAGACAATTTTATTAAAATAATTAATATTTTTAATGGAGTTCCTATGTCTAAATTTAGGAAAATTAAAATATTAATGGGTATTAATCTAATTATGGGTGTAAGTTCTAGAAAAATATGAAGATCAAGTCAAAGTGATCTGAGCCTTTGATTATGAGTTAATCTAGGCCGTTGGTTGTCCAACAAGAATATATAAGAAGGGGCTTGAGGGTCATTTGGAAAATACACCAAGAGAGATCAAGAAATCAATTTTCTGAAGTGAGAAGTCGGGAGCCGAGGTGTGATACTTGGATACAAAAATAAAATCACCTAGGTAGCAAATCGACCAGCCAGATGTGGAGCTATAAAAAGGGTCTCTTTCACCTCTAGTTATCTCACATTAATATGTCAATCTGGGAACGTTTTGCTATTTCAAAGAGTGTCTCAGTCTGAGGCTATCATTTTCCAGAGTAATGCTAGTAGCACAGTGTTTGAAAATACGAGAGTAAATGGATGCTTGTTTACAGCTTAACTATTTCAAAAGGCTAAATCACGCGTTCAGAACATTAAGCAATTTATCAGTCAAGGGTTCGGTAGCAATAACCCATCCCTTTAGAAACTGATGGAAAAGGAAATTAGAGAATAGATCAGGGGTCTGGGAGCTGGACAACAGATGCTGATGCTCATTACAGCCTGAGATTGTTCTTCACACCAATAACAAGAAATGGAACGACAGGTAAGAAATAGAATGACAAAGAAATCGAACAGCAATGAAATGGAACAACAACCTTGAAATGGAACGGCAAACCTAAAATGGAACAACAAATCTAAAATGGAAC
The DNA here is from genome assembly GCA_000404065.3 of Pinus taeda. Classification (NCBI taxonomy): domain Eukaryota; kingdom Viridiplantae; phylum Streptophyta; class Pinopsida; order Pinales; family Pinaceae; genus Pinus; species Pinus taeda. The sequence continues at coordinate 95,516 of APFE031530480.1, read as the reverse complement.
AACAAGTCTGAAATGGAACAACAATTCAGAAATGGAACAACAACTAAGTCTAACAGGCCGTAAATCTATCAAATGAATTGCATTAATCATAACCAAATGTCAATCCTTCATTCTCAAATATGTACACACAAATGGAATAGCACTGGTTACTAATACATTATGGATCAACACTGAAAACCATATAGACACAACATACTCAAATAGTAATCTGATTTAGTTTTCACTTCGGTTAGAAGGAATACAATTGCATTTCAAGATAGAACAGCAGTATTCAAGAATCCAGTAATCACAAAGAACAGAGCTTCCAAGATAAATTCTGTAATGTTAAGGAACAAGCGCATAACACAAAAGCTCTGTAATGGAACAGCAACAGTATTTTGTAGAAACTAACCGTATTATATCGACACCTAAAAGAACAGTGATATGATGTAACGTGAATACAATACTTTTGTCTTCAGAAACCTTGATGGATTAAACACGACAGAGCATGTGATGTAAACTTTATAAAACACATCAGATTACGAGATCACATCGATAAGCAAACCACACAAAAACCACGCATAATGGTACAAGAGAAAGTGTCCTCTAGGGTCGGGCCCTTAGCCTCTAGGGGTACACTGCTTGAAGTTATTCCAGGCTCAAAGATGAAAGAGTAACCAAGTTTGTATTAATGCATCAAGTAAAATTACTGTAGAGCAGTTCTTAACAAGACACGATGATCAAAGTTTTGATCTTTAAAAGAAATTACATAAAGGCATAACCACCTCTTCTTAGATAACAGTGCTGCCCCTTATATAAGGGTGACAATAGAGATATCTAAATGCAGAAATAGATAAAACAACGATCCCTCAAGATCAAGGATCCTGAGGGATTCGCAGAACCATTAACCCTCAGTCATTTCTTCTCTTTTCTACGCCGAGTTGATATCTCCGCTTCCTTTCCCAGGCTGATCCATTTTTATCTGGTTTGCATGCGGTCTCCCGTCGAAGGGACAAGAGTTAACCCATCTTTGTCTTTTCCTTTAGAACTACGACTTCTTGTTTTTTCTCCCTCCTACACAAGGAAATGACAATTGTCATTGTTCTCATCTTGCATATTAATCTCACATGTTTTATTACAATTCTTTATCGTTTTCTAAGTTCATGATGCAAAAAGGCTTGTAAGTTCTAATGAAAAGATACTGAATAACCATCAAAACATACTTTCTTTAGTACTCCACACACCCCCCTGCTTACCCATTTTCATGGCCTCATGAAAACATTGTAGTTGACGTGTAAGGCAGTGAGTGAGTAGGCTAGAGATGGAATCTCATGTGAAGGCCTACAATGATGATGCGTAACTAGGTAGTCAAAGAAATGGCCTGTCTGACCCTCAGGCATCTCATACAAGGCTTGGTATCCGGGTGCAGGATGCCAAATAATTGGACTCCGGAACCTATATCTCAACCAGAATGGCCCTGCCCTCAAAACTATTTCGCCATAGAGGGGCAAGCGGTTGGCAGCTAGTTTAAAATTCTCATACTTAAATGGTTCTCTGAGCTGGATATTTGGATTAGATATTCGATATCGGAATTTAGCTGCATCAATGGCAGGGTATTTGATAGAGGAGAAGTATTCTAATCACTGTCGAATGATTGCCTCATGCATGGGTCCTAATGCTTCAATCACTCCTGGAGTCTTCATGAGGTTCCTATGTTTCCTCCATAACTGTGCTGAATCCCTAGGCTCAGCTCTTATCCATAAATATAACCTGTTTTCTTGTCTTTGAAAAGCATTATAGGCTTTGAGCCATTTAATTTGATTAACTGCAAATGAAATAAATGCCTGTAATTGAATGTCCCCAACAAAAGGGCCAGGGTTCAACTCGATCTCCCATTCTAGTACAAGGTTATGTAAATAAAATTCACACAGTAGTCTCTGAACTTTTACCCCGTAGTGCTTACAGTAGTTTATGAAATCATTTATCGTGTTAATTTGTATGGGAGCACCTGATTTAGCAACCTTTATTTTCAATTGCAAATATCTTTCCATTAAAAACAAGGCATAGTTCTTAGTAGGGGCTCTACATGCTAGGACGTCATTGTATAAAGAACACAAGGTATCCATCTATTTGATAACTACATCTAACCTATGAGTTACCTTGGCGACTTTCTCTTGTTCCTTTCGCCACCCTCCAAAGGCCTGGCTTTCGGATAGATTGACGTTCCTTAGCTGCTGCTATAGCTCTTCGTATTTTTCTCGGGGGACCGTTTGCTCTCTAAGCTTTTCTGCTTCTTGCTGAGCTTGCTTCAAACCCTTTTGTAGGGTTATTGTTTTTGGATCCCTTTTCCATGCAGCAGTGGAGGCCGGGGGCTTTACCTGAACTTTCTTATTGCTCTTCTTTGAGTTCAGAACCCTTATTACTCCCGAAAGTGGTGCCTCTGTCTGAATTTCCTTATCACGGGTCAACATTTCATCCATTTCTATTTTAACACGAACATCAGTTCATTATTGTTCCTTTTCAATTGGAACAACAATCTGTTTCTCAGCATCATTTGGAATAGCAGCTTGGCTTTTGATGGGGTTTTGAATAGCAGGATGGATTCTGGTCCTCCGCCCCTTGCCCTTAAGGGGTTTTGCTGGAGTGGCAATATTTTTCCTTCCTGAAGTCCCTTTTACCCTTTGCCTTGACTTCAGTATCCTAATCTGCTGGTGGAGCTGAACTACTATGTTCAATAATCTATGTTGTTCCTTTCACAATTCTCTTATTTACGCCATTTCCTCAGAAGGAACAGCAGGCTGTTTACTGTGGTCTAGACTGTGGCTAGTTTCCCAATTTTCTTCCTGGGGTGTTTCTTCACTGTTCTACTCTGGTTGTTTCAGGGCAAGAACCATAATTGGTTTTGTTATTTCTTTGGCGACTTCTTTTTCTGCCCTTATTTCCTCCAGAATTTCTTCTGGTTCCTTCTGGTTAGGAATGAATTGTTCTTGTTCAGTATTTTCTGGCATTTTCTCATCATGAACAGGTAGATTTTCTTCTTCTGCCTCCTTTGCATGTGATTCCTCGGGTACATTTTTCTCCTGGGGTTTCTCTCCGGCATGGAGGTCTGATGGACTAGAAGGTTGGCCATATTCGCCCATATTGGCCAAAACTTTGGCCAATTCATCTTCTCCTAATGGGTCCTGTAATGGGCTGCCTTCCTGCTATTCCATTTCCTCCTCCTGCTTGGACTGCTCGGCTTATTTTTCTTTGCCTCCTTCTTCCTCAAATTTCTCATCTTCTTCCTCTTTTTCTTCTTCTTCTTCTTCTTCTGCAGATTGCTCTGCCTCTTCTTCTTCTTCCTCTTCTGCAGATTGCTCTGCCTCCTTTTCTTTTTCTTCTGCTTCTGCAGATTGCTTTGCCTCCTCTTTTTTTTCATCTGCAGATTGCTCTGCCTCTTCTTCCTCGATTTCTGTCTCATTATCTTCCTTTCTTGACCGTGGGGGTTGCTCATCTTCTATTTCTACCGTTTCTACCGTGCTAGCCGGACCGATTTCATGCACTTTTCTTTTTTCTCGAGTGTGTTGGTGACATGTTTCCACTTTACCGATTTCTTGTGCTTTTCTGGACGCTCGAGTGTGCTAGTGACCTATTTCCGTTTCTCTGGACATTCGGGTGTGCTGGTGACATGTTTCCGTTTTGGGGGTGATGTGGCCAATCCCCCATTTATAATGGCAAATAGCTCTTCCCAGCTACTCTGCTGCTGGGTGAGGCTATGGTTGACTATCAACCGAATCAATCCATGATGACTAACAGCTGACTCTAAATCATGTGCCTTTTTCATGCTCCGTGCAACGTCATGAAGTAATGAATTCAACAATGCAGGTAAATTCACAGAGCATTTTTGTTTTAGAACCGCTAAGAGTTTAAGATGTCATGGTCTTACCACATCTTTTCTGACCTCACAGGTGATGTAGCTTTGGATGGTCTTTGCTAATTCTGCCCATGGATCTCCTAGTGCTACTGGCAGAACCCCCTTTGCTCGAATTGTCAGGCTCTGTCCCTGATCCTGGAAGTTTTCTATAATCTTCTGCAACCTCTCCTTTTTTAACGTCCATACTGGTCCAATGGCTAGCAGTCCCGAGACTTTTGCGATTATGTCGTCGGTGACTGCTATGCGTCTCCCCCTCACTGTGGAGTGGTCCTCTTGCAAGTTCTGCAAGAATTCAATTTCCATTGTCTCGTTAGACTCCTGCAAGCGGTTAAGATAGGTCAGCCATCCTGCTCTTGCCAGGATTTCTTAGGTAGCGGCAGAGACTGTTAACACTTGCGGTTCTCTCCGAATTGATCTTCCTCCCATGGTTTCGCTGTAAATTCTCAAAGGAACGGTAGCTGTTTGCGCTGTTGAAACACAGAGAAGATGATGGACGCAAAACTCGTTCAAACTCTAATGCTACAGATTATACAGTGGAAATGGCTTTGAACAGCAAGTCATGCAGAAACAACAAAAAAATAAAAAGAAATAGTATACCGTTGAGCCGTGTTATACCCCAGTACACAACTTCCCGAATAGTGAGCTGACACGTAATCCAGGGAATGACGAGGTTAACCTCGCCCCCCCCCCCGCAATGTGATAGGTTGTCCCAGTTGTCAAATAAAGGAGCAGTGCCCGCTCTACAACAAATTCCTTAAGGAACAGTGTATGGCAATTTTCCATGTTTACAAAAGCATCATATTATTGAAATCGAGGTGTAGAGTTACGTCGCTTCAATACGTAAGAGACTGCGGTGATATGATGCAAGGTTGGGGATAAGACATTTGCCGTAAATAGAGAGTCTCATGCGGTCATTGTCACTGGTTTTGTTATGATTGGTGATAATATATATTCATGCATTATATGGTTAGGGAAATATCATATAATTGATTACCACGGCATAAGAAACAGAAGGGTGCTAATAACTTACCTAGTGGTGTAAATAATGCGACTTCAATACCATTAACAGTGCTCTGCTGCCGATAGGTGTCCATAACCTTGGCAGAGTTGTTTATTTCACCCATGGAACCATAATCCTTTGTGTATGCTTAGGGAACGTTGTGTAATGTCAAAATGTAGGCCATTATGTTGGCTTGGTGACCAGTCAGCCATAATGCCATTCACGAGGAAGAAGCAAATAGTGGGCAGGCCGGCTTGTGATGAGACCTCCTGTTCCAAGGGTTGCTTGTTTAATATACCTTTTGAACCATATCCCTGGTGTGGTGGCCATAGTGGGAATGCCACTACGCTTTCGTCCTCATGATCATGGTAGGCCAGCTCTTAATGAGACTTCCTATCCTGCATTTGACAATTTATAAGTCATGTTTGCTCTTTTTTTCTTTGCTTTTCATGAAGTTCCTTCCCTATTTATACACAAAGGGTGGCTCAACACTCCTTAAGAGTAGGAATGGTGGAAGAAGTCTTAACATCCCACTAGGAATATATAAACCCTTTGCTCTTATTCCTAAATAATAATCAAAGAGGATTAAAAGGGACCAACATGATACAAATAACCAATCAGAGCAGAATTAGTAGAACAATGACAACAAAAGATAATAAACAAGCATGTCTTTCCTTCTGTTCTCTTAGCAATTCAGGGCAATTTCTTATAAAGATAGCGATTTATGATTGACTGATTTCAGTATCTTGTGATTTTGTTTTCATTACATAAGTGCATAGCTGTATTCCAAAAGACTTGAAAGAACAGGAACAATAAGTATCCTCAATTTAGAACAGCAAAAGGAACAAGTTGTTTCACAGGGAGAGAAAAAGCATACAAGTGGCACAAATGTTGTTCCTTTGGAAAAGGAACAGCATGAATCAGAAACGTTGTTCCTTTGAAAAAGGAACAGGAAAGCACACCAATGCCGTTCCTTTGGAAAAGGAACAGCAGAAATAAAAATTGATGTTCCTTTGGAAAAGGAACAACAAAAACATACAAATGTCGTTCCTTTGGAAAAGGAATAGCAGAAATAAAAAATGTTGTTCCTTTGGAAAGGAATAACAAAACACACAGAAAGGTTGTTTCTTTGGAAAAGGAACAACATAAATAAAAAATGTTGTTACTTTGGAAAATGAACAACAAAACACACAGAAATGTCGTTCCTTTGGAAAAGGAATAGCAGAAATAAAAAATGTTGTTCCTTTGGAAAAGGAACAGTAAAAACACACAAATGTCGTTCCTTTGGGAAAGGAACGACAGAAATAAAAAATGTTGTTCCTTTGTAAAAGGAACAACAAAAACACACAAATGTTGTTCCTTTAGAAAAGGAATGGCAGAAATAAAAAATGTTGTTCCTTTGGAAAATGAACAACAAGAACACACAAATGTCGTTCCTTTGGAAAAGGAACAACAGAAATAAAAAATGTTGTTCCTTTGGAAAAGGAACAACAAAAACACACGAATGTCGTTCCTTTGGAAAAGGAACAACAAAAATAAAAAATGTTGTTCCTCTGGAAAAGGAACAACAGAAATCAGAAATGTTGTTCCTTTGGAAAAGGAACAGCAGAAATCAGAAAAATGATGTTCTTTTGGGAAAGGAATAACAGAAATCGTAACAGAAAAACATTTTTTCAAAGATATGTACAAAAATAAATCAAGAAATTATGTATGAACTGTAAGGAGAAGTAAATTCCTTAATGAATTACAGGTGAGGAAGACTTCTCTTCCTCCCCCAAAATCTCCATATCTGAATCTTGGTGTCGCTGTTGGCAGAAGGACTCCCGAGTGAGTGGTTTGCGATAGAGACAAACTCGGTGGCCATTTGCCTTCAAGGCATATCTAGAACCATCAATAGTGATTAGAGTAAGGGTACCGTTGTCATGTACCTTCTGGATTTCATATCGTCCCAACCAATGAGTCTAGAGTTTCCCGGGGAAGTCCTTAAACCTGGAGTCATACAAAAGAGCCGAGTCTCCTTCGTGGAAGACTTTATTTTTAATGAAAGCATCATGCCATTTAGCTCTCTGCTGCTGGATCAGAGCAGTGTTTTGAAGTGCAGAGAGCCTAATTTCCTCCAGCTCATTGATCTGCTGTAGTCATTTAATCTGTGCCTCAACTAGGTCTAAGCCAACTTCCTGTGCTGTTCGTAATGTTTGGATTTCCAATTCTATGGGGAAAATGGGTTGTTTTCCAAACACTAAATGATAAGGTGAGTAACCAGTGGTACTCCTCCATGTTGTTCTGTAAGCCCATAGTGCTTCAGGTAGTTTGGCAGCCCAATCACATCTATGTGATGCAACAGTTTTCATTAGGATTGTTTCTATTATTTTATTGTTGCTTTCTATATACCCATTTTCCTGTGGGTGGTACGGAGTAGTGATTTTGTGCTGGACATGATAGTTGTTGAGTGTTGCAGCTATTCTGTTTCTAGAAAACTGTGGTCCACCATTTGTAATTATCTCTCTGAGGAGGCCATACGTACAAATAGATGGAACAGGAACTGTATGACAGAGTCCTCTGTAGCTCTTGGCAATGCCTCTGCTTCAACCCACTTGGTGACATATTCTGTTGCCACCAAAATATATGTTTTCTAGTTTGATGATGGGTTGATTGGTCCGACGAAATCAAGAGCCCATCGCTCGAATGGTTCGATGACTAGCTCTGGTTTCAGAGGCATCTCATCAGAATGACTAGGGCGTCCCTCTCTCTGGCAGCTGTCACAGGCTTGGACAAATTTCTTTGCATCTTTGAAAATCGTGGGCCAATAATACCCTGTTTGTAGCACTTTATGTCCAGTTCTGCGATCGGCGAAATGTCCACCACATGGTCCGTCATGGAAGGATTTCAAAATGTCAAAGATTTCATCCTCTCGAACGCATCTCCTGATATGCATGTCTGCCCCTGTGTGAAACAAATAGCCCCCAATCCAAGAAAATCTAGTACTTCGCTGAACAATATGTTTTCTCTCATTAGGGGTTATATGCTTTGGTAGCTTACCTACTGCTAGGTAATTGGCAACATCAGCATACCAG
>APFE031530480.1:69498-87470 GCA_000404065.3 Pinus taeda | reverse complement strand
TTTGGCATTCTTGAGAGAAAATAACCTATAGGATTTTCCTTTCCAGGTCGATCCTTGATTGTAATATCAAATTCCTGCAATAAAATCGGCCATCTAGTTATTCTGCCATTTGTGATAGGCTTGTTTGCTAAATATTTTATGGCAGAATGATCCGTGTATAAGATAACAGGATATCCAGTAATGTAATGTCTGAACTTATTGACAGCATGTATTACGGTTAGAAATTCTTTTCAGTAATAGTGTAGTTTAATTCCGCAGGGGATAAATTTTTGCTAATGCAATAAATTGCATATGGTTTTATATCCTCTTCCTGCCCAAGGACCGCTCCAATGGCTGTATCTGAGGCATCAGATGATATTTGGAATGGAAAATCCCAATTTGGTCCTCGAAGGACTGGGGCTGTGGATACGAGCTTCTTCAGATACTTGAAAGCACGTTCACATTTTTCTGTCCAAAGAAAATCAACATTACCAGTTAGTGCATACAAAGTTGCAGCAATACGTGAATAATTTCCATAAACCTCCTGTAATAACCAGAAAAACCAAGAAAACTACGTACCTCTTTTTGAGTGGTGGGAGTAGGAATGAGCAAAAGTATTTGGATTTTGGTTGAGTCTACCTGAATGCCAGCTGCTGAAATATAGTGTCCTAGAATAAGTCCTTCCGTCATCATCATATAACATTTTTCATGGCTAAAACAAAGCTTGGTAGCAATGCAGCATTGTAGGACTTTTTCTAGTGTATCCAATGCTGGATCGAAATCATCTCCGTATGGTGTAAAGTCATCCATATATACTTCAAGTCCTTCATTTATTAAGTCTGCGAAAATGCTAAGGATAGCCCTTTGGAATGTGGCAGGGGAATTGCATAAGCCAAAAGGTAAAACTTGGTAGGAAAATGTTCCCCAAGGACAAGTAAAAGTAGTTTTGTCTTGGTCTTTAGGGGCAATCTGTATTTGATTGTAGCCACTGAAGCCATCGAGGAAAGAAAAGAATTTCTTTCCTGCCAAAGTGTCTAATACTTGGTCGATGAATGGGAGAGGGAAGTGGTCTTTTTGTGTTGCTTTATTTAGCTCCCTGTAGTCCACACAAATTCCCCATTTCCCATTCTTTTTTGGTACCACCACAAGCAGGGAGACCCATTTACTATCAAAGATAGGGTAGATAAAATTAACATCTAAAAGTTTTTGAAGTTCAGCTTTTACCACATCTTTTAGATGAGGGTTTAGTCTTATCTAAGGCTGTCGAACAGGTCTTGCGTCTTTTTCTATGTAAATGTGGTGTGTACATAACTGGGGGTCAATTCCTTTCATATCAGGGTAGTGCCATGCAAATGCTTCTTTATATTTCCTTAACATATCGATGAGCTTCGTTCCTTGTTCGGATGTGAGGTCGGCATTAATGTTTAAGGTTTTTCCTGGTTCAATTTCCACAATTTTACTATTTGCAACAGAGGTGACAGGGATTGTATGATCATGTGTATTTTTCAGAGGATCTTCTTCTAATTCATTATCAAATGCTGCTTTTATCATATGACATTGTGTGTGAGATGTGAGTTCAGTCTGACTAATGAAATTATTGATGGCATCGTCTTCTATTTGGTCTTTGAAATCAAGTGCTTCTTGTATAGTTAATGGAGATCTAATGTTATCAGTAAGATATGATATAGGGTGCCTATTAGTTTTGACTATTGTGACACTTGGCTGTGCTGTGGGATATAGAACTAAGTTTTTGATATCTGTTCCCCTGGTTATGATCATATTTCCTTGCCGAAAACCAATATAGGCATCGACAGTGGCGAGCCAAGGTCTTCCTAAAATCAATGGATGTCCATCAAGTCGGGTTTTGGAATTTATTATCAAAAAATCGGTTGGATATTCCTAGGAGTCAACAGAGATCATGACATCATGTAGTATGCCCTCTAGCCTAACCACAGATCGGTCAGCCAATTCCAACAAAGTAGAGGTTGGTTCTACAGATGTAATGCCTAGCTTTTGGCAAGTAGTGGTTGTTAAAATATTGATTGCAGCTCCAAGATCAACTAAGGCATTGGATAGGGTTTGACCATAAATTTGGACAATTACTATTGGGTTTCCTGGGTCTTCATATTTAATGGGTGTTTCTTTTCCTGATAATAAGTCAGATAGAGTGCCGACTACTTGGACTCTTGGATTATTTGTTATATTCCTCCTTGGTCTCTTTATGCACAATTCTTTGATAGTTTTTGCGTATATCAGGATGTCTTGAATGGCTTGGAGGAATGGAATTTTTATGTACAAATTTTGTAATTCTCCCAGAATGTCAAAATCAGGATATTGTATAGGTCGAGGTATGATTAATCGTTCTGGGAATGAGGGAGAGGATGTGGTTTCTTGATTATGAGTTTGTTGTTTATTCACATCCTCTTCTTGTGACATATGTTCTCTGGGTAACTGATTTTCAACCTGAATTGTCTTATCTCCCTTGGTTTCAATAATACGCCCAGATCTTAACTGAAGATCATTACACTCCCTCATATCGGCTCCTATTTCTGGTGTTTCTATGATTTGGACAGATTGGACCAGTCTGTTATTTGGATTAGGGTTGGGTTGGGCTAGGAGTTGTGGTCTTAGATTAGACTGGGGATTTTGTTGTAAGGCTGACAGTGTAGGTTGAGGGAGCGGAATGGTTCCTACTGGCTGATGCATTGGTCTCTGCCAGTTTGTCTGCTAGGCTGAACTTTGTGAAGTGGGGGGAGTCCATTGTGGTGGGTATGCATTACTTTGCAAATATGGTGGGGTATAAGGAAGATTCAGCCAACCAGATTGGCTTGCCTGATTTAGCCACAGGGTTGAGGAAGGAAACGACTGTGGTGACAAGTTTGGAAACGGGGATTGGAATTCACTTTGCCACATATTATATTGTTGAGCATTATACTGCGGATACTGAAAAGAAGAAGTTGGGTCTGGAAACATACCAGATTGTCGCGGCTGCCATTGATGGTGCTGGTTGAGCAAATACACTGATTCTGGCTCTTCTTCTGCTTCCTTATATACTGCTTTTAATCCGGGAAGTGAGGGACAGCTTTCCGTAAGGTGATCTTTTGTGCAGATGGCGCATGTTTGGACTGCATCCAGTGGACACTCCTTATGGCTATGCTTTTTCCTACATCGGGGACAGAAGATTGCCAAATTCTGTTCTGCCTCCATTTGCTTCTGTTTGGCCTGCATAATATCAAGTTGTGTAGTTAGTGTCCCTAGTATATCAGTTTTAAAATTTTCCAATAAATTTCCAATTTCTACACGCGTTAGTCCTTCTGTCGAAATTTTATTATCTCTTACAAACTGATCATGTTCTGTCAGTTTTAATCTTGTGCTGCCTCTCGAGCTCCTAATACATAAATCAATAATGTCAGCAAAATTTTCTTGATAAATATATCATTTTCCCATAATGTTTAATGTTTCAATCCATTGTTCCTTCATGCCCCTTATTAATGTTGTTTTTAACACATTATCAGGTAAAGGCAGTGATGCATAAGGAGATCTTTGAAGATTATAGTGAAAACGCTCGACATACTCCTCTAATGTTTCTTTTGGTCTAGCTATCATCTGGAATATTTCATCCTTCAGTTCTCTAGACCTGCAATAGTCCTGATATTTTTTTAGAAAAGATTCTTTCATTTGATCCCATTTATTTATAACCCCGCCACCTAATCCAATGAACCATCTTAAAGCAGCCACCTTTAATGTAGAGGGAAATAATTTCAGTTTCTGGGGGTCGTTGGTGTAATCATATCCCCTACACAGCACATTGAATTCAAATAGAAATGCATCTGGGTCTTCTAATGTAAGACCGTGGAATGTAGGGATATGTTGAAGAGGGATTGCTTTCATAGGCACATTTGCTGCAGAATCCACTATGGGGTATTGTGATGTAGAGGTTTGGGTGTTTTGCTGGTTTTGAGCCATTTGGTTGAATATATGCCAATAACCTTTTGGGATATCTAGGAGGGTATTCCTAGGTTGAGGGGGAATGGCTTTAACAGGAATGGTTTTAATAGCACTTCCTCTATTGGGGATAATGATAGTGCCTAATGTCTGAGGAGATTGAGTTTCTTCAAAAATGATTTTTGCAGCACTTCCCTTGTCTAGGCTGTTCAATGGCTGAGTTGTCTCAAGAGGAGATCTCGGTTCCTTGGTTTCCCCCGTCTCTCCTCCTCCTTCATAAAGATTACTGAAATTCCCTTCCTGCAATAGTTTTGGAGTAGAATTTTTGATTTCTTGAAAGTCTTGCTTTTTAGTTTGGCTATGCACCTCAGCAAAGGCTACAGATGGTGATCCTGTGGCCTGAAGGGAACTAGTAGGCTGTCTAGAAATAAATTTTATGGGTCCTACTGAGGGCTGAGATTCTGCGTTCTTGAATATTTCGTCTATGAAGGTTGGTCGGCCAAGGGTCACCCGCCCCTTAGCTTTTTCTGGCTTGGGTAGAGGTTTGGAATTCTTTTCTGGATTTTTTTGCTTAGTCATGCACACAAATCAACTACTAAATTCTACCCAAACAGAACAGCAGCAAATCTGTAGTAAAGCGGGCAGAGGGGCAGGGATGTTACATGCTCAACACGTAGTTTCTTACCTTCCGTTTTTAAAACCTAATTCTTCCCTAGCAGGTTCGTACACTACTCTGAAAAAAGAACAAATGGCTACACTCTTTCCCCGGCAATGGCACCAAAATGTCAAGCTATAAAAATGGTCTCTTTCACCTCTAATTACCTCACATTAATATGTCAATCCGGGAAGATTTGGTTATCTCAAAGAGTGTCTCAGTCCGAGGCTATCATTTTCCAGAGTAATGCTAGTAGTACAGTATTTGAAAATACAAGAATAAACGGATGCTTGTTTACAGCTAACCTCTTCAAAAGATTAAACCACACATTAAGAAAACTAAGCAATTTATCAGTCAAGGGTTTAGTAGCAATAACTCATCCCTTTGTAAACTGATGGAAAAGGAAACCAGAGAACAGATCGTGGATCTGGGAGCCGGATAGTAGATGTCAATGCTCACTACAGCCTAAGATCGTTTTTCACACCAAAATAACAAATGACAGGAAATGAAACGGAAGATAAGAAATGGAATAACAATTAAGAAATAGAACAACAAACCTGAAATGGAACAACAAACAAGAAACTGTAACAACAACTAAGTCTAACAAGCAGTAACACCTTAGTCTACAAGATCAAATGCACTAATCGTAATCTACAGGAATCAAACGACAATCCTTCACTCTTAAGGACGGATTGAACAACACACCAAAATGGAACAATACTGATTAATGATGAATTATAGAACAACACTTGAAAACCATATATACACACGGCACACCTTAATAGTAATCTGATCTAGTTGTCAATCTCAGTTAGAAAGAGTACGACTGCATTTCAAAATAGAACAGCATCGTTTATAGATCCAACAATCGCAAAGAACATAACTCCCAAGATGAATTCTGTAATTTCAATGAACAAGTGCACAACACAAAGGCTCTGTAATTAAACAACAACAATATTCTGTAAAGACTAGCAGTATTATATCAACACTTAAAAGAACAGTGATATGATGCAGAGTCAATACAATAGTTCTGTCTTTAGAAACCTTAATAAATTAAACATAACAGAGCATGTGATTTAAACTTACAAAACACATCAGATTACCAAATAACATCGATAAGCAAACCACGCATAAACCAAATGTAATAGTATAGGAGCAAGTGTCCTCCAGAGCCGGGCCCTTAGCCTCCAAGGGTACACCGCTTGAAGTTATTCCAGACTCATAGATGAAATAGCAACCAAGTTTGTATTAATGCATAAAGCGGAATTACAATAGGTCAGTTCTTAACGAGACTCGATGATCAAAGTTTTAATATTAAAGGAAATTACATAAAACATAATAGATTCTAACTCTCCTCGAGCTAACAGTGCTTCCCCTTTTATAATGGTGAAGGCGGAGATATCTAGGTGCAAAAATAGTTAAAGCAACGATCCCTCAGGATCAAGGATCCTGAGGGATTCGCCGAACCATTAGTCCTCAGTCATCTCTTTTCTTTCCTGTGCCGAGCCGATATCTCCACTTCCTTTCCAGGGCTGATTCGCTTTGATTTGTTTTGCCTTGTTTGCATACGGTTCCCCGTCAAAGGGACATCGGTTAACCCGTCCTTGTCCTTTCCTTTGGAATAGCAGTTTCTTGTTTTTCCTTCTTTCTGCATAAGGAAATGACAATTGTCAGTGTTTTCGTCTTGCATATTAATTTCACAGGTTTTATTACAATTCCTTATCATTTTCCTATTTCATGATGCAAAAGGTTTGTAAGTTCTAATGAAAAGATGCTGAAATAATTACCAAAAACATACCTTCTTTAGTACTCCACAGTTGGGTACTTGAAGGATCCTACCCCTATTTCAGCCTTCTTGGGAATATCACTTCACATCGCCCCACCTCACACCTCGAGGTATGGATGAATGTGATCCCTCTACCCACTTGGCTCAAAATTTCCCCCTACTGGAGGTCTTTGCATGAGTGGATGCCTCCACTAGGTCTCATCTCGGCTTCTCCAGTAGTGGCTGCTCCACACCCTCCTAAAGCTGCTTCACCAATTGTGGCTCCTCCACAATTGTTTGAGACTTCTTCTGGCGCTGCATGTTGAGAGGTAATTTACTCTCCCTCTCAACCACCAAGTCTCCAACATTTGCTTGCTCCTCAAGGCTTTGCATGCATCTTGAACCTCAAGAGCATACAGGTTCTTGGCTAGTACACCAATTTGTTTCATCTTTCCTACCGTCACGAAATTTGTAGGAAAAAGAGCTGATTTTAAATCAGCGATATCTCCCTCATCCGAACTCCGATTCAGCCAATTTTTTTTTTGAATTTGTGTATTTTTTCGCTAGGAATCTAGATATGCTATTTGTTTCTGAAAATGTTGCACAAAAAATTTCAGATCTGATCTGAAAAATCGAGGCCCATTTTTTTTTCTTTTTTACTTCGAATTTTCTTCTTCGTATACTGTTCATTGCTTCGACAACTTGGCTCCGATACCATGTAGAAATTTCCCTATGGATTAGCGAGCTCCAATACCGTGTAGCAATTCGCACTGTAGATCACCTGATAATGAAATGTACTAAAGCAAAATATTTGATCTACTTCTACTATCAAACTTTGTGGAAGCTTAATCAATTTGAGCAAGATCAATTGGAACACATATAATAGAGAAGAAGAAATCATACACATGAAACACAGAAGAATACTCTGGGGAAAGTCTCAGCTTAAAACCCTGCTATCTATATATCATACAAGTGGAAATATCTCATGATTACACAAAGCTTTAGATCACAAGCTATCCAGCTCTCAATACAATCCCTCACTGCTACTCAAAGACAGAATAGACAACACATATGCCTTCCTTCAGTCCTCCAAGCCTCCTATTTCCTTGCACAGTTTCTCTTGTGTCCTCTAGCTGCACCCTATTTGAATACTCCTCTCACACACAACACTAACCTCTGAAATAGTTGCACAATCTTGATGGAGATAATTCCTTCTACATGGATGAGTTTCCTTTATAGGAAAATTCCTCCAACTGATAGTACATTGTCCTTCCTTTAATATCAACTGGTTCTTTCTCTGAACTAACATGCATGAGTTATTTATGAGAGGATATTCAGTTATATGGAGAACAGTAGTTGCATGAATGCATGCATTAACTGATTGAACTCACAATTAGTTCCTCAAACTCTTTGGAACTAATTTAACTGGACTTAACTCAGTTAACTAAGCTAACTAAATACAACCCAAATACGACTCATCCTTATCTCCTTAATTAAGGGATAACTTCCTTAATCAAAGGGATAACTGTTGCATGTCTTCACAAATACTTCATGTTTGATTTTCTCCAACTAATTAACTCAAGATGAATTAATTAATTATTTTACAAACAACTGCTGAGATCAAATTTGAATTTTAATTCAAGGACTAATTAAAATTGGAATATATCCTGAAATTCTATTTATAGCATAACATTTCTATTTTTTGCTATTTCCAACTGAGTTGGAGTATATCCTGAAATGTTATTTATAACAACGCTATTTTTAGCATTTCTTGTTGCTATTTTCAACACTTTTGGGGCTTTTTTATCCATTGTAGCTTCCAACTAATGGAATCCTAGAGTATATTAATAACATTCAACGAACTATATTGGAACCAATGACAACACCATTCAGGAATCTTCCCTTTTGTCATTGATGGGAACACACATACTCCCCCTGCCTCCATGCTCTGATCCTATTTTCTTGATCTCTCTCCCCTTTTGAAATCATTGCAAAGGGTTACTCCCCCTGATGGAATATATTCCTCCGTCTTCCTACAATTCTCCCCCTTACATGTTATGCATTTTATGGCTTTCCAAAACTAATACCTCCTACAATTATGTTCATGACTCTGCTTTCCAAACCTGCTGCTCCACTGAAGAAGAGGATGATTAATCTTCCCATAATACTGAGTATTGCTCTAATGACTTCTTCACATTTTTTATTTGTCAAAATACTGAAAGATAGATATTCAACCACTGCTACTTAGAATCCCCCTTTGTTCCTCATGGTTTTTCTTTCTTCTCCAAATCTTCTTGTACTTGATTTTAGAGTTCTCATTCACCTTGTGTTATGTAACCAACTCACAAAAAAAAAGAAAATATAGATCAACGAATTCAAAATCAGCCTCTTCGAGGGGTGACCTCCTTTACATTACACAAATGAATAATTCTTGGATAATACAAATGACAAGACCTCCTTTCTATATATAGGAGTCTAAGGGGTCCCAATACAATCAGAGCCTGCATAACAATAATATTGTAGGGGCAAAACAATAACAATAGTGGGCTTCTATGGGGCATAATAATAACAACATGGGGACTATATGGGCACAATAATACAATAAGTGGGTTGCACTAATAACAATAAGGGATTACACTAGTAGTATATGGACCTAATATGCCTCGCTCCTTCAAAACATGTTGTCCTCAATGCTTGAGTAGTTTTGGATGCTTTTGTATAAAATTCTCATCCTCCCATGTAGAATCTTCAGCGGGTAAGTTCTTCCACTTGATTAGATACTCTAAAATTGATCTATTCCGTAGCTGTCAATTTCTTGTTTTTTTTACTGCTTTTGGTTCTAATATGATTTTTCCTTCCTCATCAAGTTCTAGCAATATTGTTTGAACTGGGATCTTCTCACCTATAATCTTATTTAAGCATGAAACGTGGAAAACTGGGTGCACTGGGGAAGATGCAGGAAGCTCTAATTTGTATTCCATAGTACCAATCTTTTGTAACACATTGTACGAACCATAATACTTTGGTGATAATTTATTATCCTTCTTAGCTTGCTTGAGGGACATTTGTTTGTATGTTTGTAGTCGTGGAAATGCCTAGTCACCTACGTCAAAACTTCTATCATTGTGATGTTGATATGCCTGTTGCTTCATTCTATTCTGCACCAAAGTTAGGTTATCATTTAAGAGTTTGAGAACTTGTTGTTGATGCTCGATGTGATCTTCCACTTCTTGAACCTTATAATTTTTTTTTAAGGATGATGTGATGGATGGTGGATGATATCCATAAAGTGCCATAAATGGGGTCATTTTTGCTGCACTATGGAAGGAAGTGTTATACCACCATTTAGCGAGGGGAAACCACTTGACCCATTGTGCTTGTTTATTAGATATAAAGCAATGAATATATCTTTCCAAACATTTGTTCATTATATAAATTTTCCCATCAGATTGAGGATGATAAGATGAGCTATGAGCTAACTAAGCACCAAAATATTCCACCTCTTGTACTCCAAATAAACATTTATAGATTTTTGCATATAATTGTTTCTCCTCGAATAGTTTGAGCACCCTATCAACATGTTGAACATGATCTTTGCAAGAATTGTTGTAGATTAGTATATCATAAAAAAATACCAACACAAATTTTCTAAGAAAGGGTTTGAAAATGGAATTCATCAAACCTTGAAATGTAGAAGGTGCATTGGTAAGGCAAAAAGGCATGACCAAAAATTAATAATGATCCTCATGAGTTCTAAATGTTGTTTTTGGAATGTCTTCAATCTTCATTCTAATTTGATGATATCTTGATCGATAACAATAATATCATGGGCCTACGTAACAATAATATTGTAGGGGCACAACAATAACAATAGTGGGCTTCTATGGGGCATAATAATAACAACATGGGGACTATATGGGCACAATAATACAACAAGGAGGCTTCACTAATAACAATAAGGGGTTACACTAGTCGTATATGGACCTAACACCTTGCATTTACAATCACAAGTTATATGTCCATAGTTATGGAATTTGAAACACCCTATATGGTACCTGAATGGTGGATAAGTTTAACATATACTTTCTACTGAAAATGTTATTTTTGAAATACATCTTGTGATCCTGAAAACTTTCTTCTAGGGTTTTGATAATGTTTGGAAACCCTAACCATATGCTCGAATTTAGAACATGAAAAACAATAACCATTAAACATACTAAGGTACCTAAATGAGATGTCTTGTCTTGACAGTCTCTTGTAAACATTATTTCTTGGAGGAGGTACAACCCTTTGTTGATCCTTCTCCTTAATTACTTCAATATTACTTCTCAGAGTAGCATTACTTTTAATATTCAGTTAACCTTGACTTATCTCATTGTTAGGATTATCATCAATCTTTATTTACAAGGGCTTGGAACTTGTGCCTTCATTTCATGGTGCTTCATCTAGTTCTTTCACCTTCATCTTCAATCAATAAAATTCTTAGTCTTTCTTATTAATGACATTATTCTTTCTTTCATCATCCAACATTTTCTCGTTCTACCATTTAATGAGCTTATTTATTTTAGTTAGGAAAATGTCAAGTTATCGTTTCTTTTCTTCAATATCTTCTTGAAACCATTATTTCAAGACATTTCTTCTTTCTTTTGCCTCCTCTACTTGCATTTTTAGAAGGATGACCTTTTCTATTGCTTTTTCAAAATATTACATTTTTTCCTTTTTCCTTTAGCTTTATTTTATGATCCTGTTTATTTATGCTAGAGATGCATTAAGTTCCTTTTTGTTTCGACCAACTTATGCTACGTACTTTTGAAAAAATTCCTCTAATTGGATTGTCAAGTTTTTCTCTTTCTTTTCAGCTTCTTGCACTTGAAGTCTTAGAAGGGACACTTCTTCTTCAAGTATCTGATTTCACTTCCTTGCCTTATTAAGATCACATAAGGCACTGATCAATTCTCCCTCCATGTCGAATACTCCTTCTTTTTTCTTCATCTACTTCATCTGAATCCCAATCAACATTTTCATTTTGACCTGCATGCTTCTTGGAGTCTAGATCATGGAGATTATTCCAAAGAATTTTAACTAATGACCATTAATCAACTTTGGCTTTTATAAGTTTTGGAAGAATACTAAATAATGACTTCCTTGGTTTTTTTTATTATACCTTCTAGATTCATTTGTATATGTGTCTCCAAAAGAAATATAGTGTCATACATCATTTCCTTGAGCTTTCGAATAATCTTCCATTATGGATTCCCATATTTCATATTTGGCTTCATCAAACTTAGGAATTGGTGGATCAACTTGATTCTCTTTATTAGTTGTAATAGATTTGGAGATTACTGCAATACCATAGACTTCCTTTGATCATTTGGATGAGTGCTTCTTTGATTTTCCCATCTCTATATTTATGATATCTTCCTTCTAGTTGTTAAGATGCAACTAAAGGAACCTACTTTGATACTAATTGTTGGAAATATTGAGAGGGGCGTGAATTGATATTTATCTTACAATTAGTCAATTTTAACTTCATAGATCATTAATTATCATTAAAAATACATCAAAACATAAATTATTAACACCATTCAACAATGCACAACATCCAAGATAATACATAATATATTTTAGGTGGAAACCCTTTCAGGAGAAAAAACCACCGAATGCTTCTTAATATAGGTCTTTAAAATTTACATCAATATGAAGCTACAACTTCCAAGACTTTCAACATCAACTAAAGGAGTCTCCAACCCCCTAGTTTAGAGGCTCTAACTCCCTAATTTACCAAATCCAACTGGAAGGACGCTCCAACATCCTCATTTACCACCTCCAACTAGAAGGATGTTACAATGCCTTACCCTAACACCATCTGACCACCCTGAGGCGTTCTCGGGATCTAAACTGAAGGAGACTCCAATCTCCTAACTTGCACATACTCGCCACCTTACTTAGCAAGCCAACACTTGCCATGGAGTCTCTAACCTTTAGTTTTCCACTGTGGACCACATTTCACACTTTTTAGACAATATTCACTTGTGGTCAATATCAATACAAAAATAAACTGAAATACAATCTCTACTCAATCAAATATACTTTTGCTTCTTCTGCTCAAGTTGCGTCAACTTGTCATCAAACATATATCCATATAACCCTGGTTTAACAAGAAAGTTAGAAGCATTGTAAACCTTGGAATTCATCAACTACCCACACAAGTTGATAACATTTCTCAATAGATTATGTCAAACCCTAACTCAAAAATAACATATTAGACATGCACCAATATTGTACCATCATCCCCTGCATCAATGCACCAATAGTATATCATGCCAAACTTCTCTATAATGCAAGCTTTATCTATTGTCTCAAACCCTAGTTGTTTTGATTGACAAATGTAGGTGAATTGAAAACTCCACAGAGAACCCTGCAAGGTCACTATGATCAACAACACACTCAATTCATTAATGGCTTCAAACCCTAATCTTTGTCCTTTGTCTCAACATATGCATCAAGTCCTGAAGAGTCAATTCTTTCTCAACTGTATATCATCATGTAAACACAACCAAACTAATACATACTAGAGATTGATACAATTTCACTTATGACAATAGGAGGTGCAATCCAATGATCAAACTCTCAATAAACCCTTTTTGCCAATTTAAGCTTCAAATGAACAATAATGATGCCCCACTTTTCATAACTAGAATTCCAATGGTAATATAAGGACCATTGAACCATCATACCTCTAGTTTTCTCATGTGAAGTGCATGTATCATATCATTTATTGTCTAAATTTAAGTGTTCCAGTGATTAATCAAATACTCTACCCTTATATTTTTTTAATATTATGCCTAAAACTCTAACGCACTGATTTTTCAGTACTCACTGCAAAGATTAGCTTTGATACTAAGACCGTAACACTCAGGTTGAGATCTAGACAATTGTTTCTAGTTCAGAATCAACTCTAAGCATCCAATGAGCTTCAGGAAGATGTCCTCAATTTTTCAGTTGAAATATCATAAGACAGGCCCCAACAAATCTTATGGATGACTTTTTGAAAGAGGCCTTGAATAGCCATAAAAATACTACAATACCCCACAGACTTTACTTTATACCACTTCAGCATATCACAAGAAATAGTTAGCATCCAAGACTAGATTGTCTTAGTCAAATTTAGGCCTCAAAATAAAGCCCTTACAACCATGAACAAGCCCAAAAATTGGCATATGATCATACCTCAGATATATCTACAATAAACATAGAGATACTAGTTTTTCTTTGATCATGGAAGCTCCATAGTACAAAAGAGTGATCTTGGACTGGTGCACAAATTGTGATAGAGAGATATGAGTGGTATTCCATTAAGACTACCTCTGAAATCCTTCACCAAGTCATTTTTTAGGGTCACAAGTGCCTAGAAAATTCTGTAATCAAAGAAGCCTATGTCCTAGGTATTAGGCTGATATCTTGTCCAGAAAAAAAGAGCCTCAAACATTTCATATTTTCCCAAGGAGAAACAATGAGAATACTCCTCATAAAATCTTGGATAGATGCCTTAAAGTCCATGAAAATTCACCACAGAGATGCATACATTTTCTCACATTAGGGCTTTGAGATCTCCAGTGAATATATCCTTGGATTTACCCCAAAATCCCTTCAATAGTTTGTAAAATATCACTTTCATTGAATTAGATAGGCTTTAGATAAAAGACGTTTTGCTCCAGATATTAAATAGGTCTCAATCATATCCTGAAATATGCCTCCAATTCATGCCCTAAGAGGGATGAAAAATATTAGACCAAACTGCCATGGAAAATATCATAAGATGACCATGAAAACTTAGAAAAAAATGGACAAGGTGGCTAAATAGAAATTATAAAACCCTCATTCCCTGACTAAATGTGAATAACCTATAAGTAATCATAGAAACTCTAATGAAGATATTCAATCAAAAAGGTTAGAAATTAAACTTAGAAATTCGACCATCCACTCAAATTTTCTTCACTACACAGTGTCATATTGATCTCATGAAGGATTAGACATTGATCTTGTGTACTTTGTGGAGAATCAGATTCTCTCTTTTATGGTGATGAAAGGGGGATTCAAGCGGATCCAACTTATTCCCAAATGGAGGGAAATGACCTGAATTTTGAATTTCAAAATTGAATTTTGGAGCAAAAAATCCCACACTTTATTGAGACTAAATTTAATTTACTTTTTGGTTACTTTTTCCCTTAATAGAATCTTCTTTTGATTAGGCCCATGTTAATTTTAATTTTATTGAATAAAAAAAAATTGTTTGTATCATATCCTTTGGGCATTCCTTCACCAAAAATGGGGCACCAATCTTTGAAGAGGATAAATTCCTCAAGTTCAAGGAATAAGGAGACGTGCCACCTACCATAAAAATCGACATGATGAGGAGAACAAAATGGTGATGGTCTTGAGCCCAAGCACATTGAACCTTCCATCGAAAATTCTCAGCAAACACTGGGCATCATGACCACACCATAGAGGCCTTCTTTGTTTGCTTTCTTATAGGGTTTCTTGTCCATTGGAGCTTCTAAGTAATGCAATACTCGATGCATATTAAGAGAATTTAATGATTGATGTTGACATCAATGACAACACCATTCAACAATATCCCCCTTTGTCATTGATGGAAACACACATACTCCCCTCGCCTCCATGCTTTGATATTACTTTCCTAATTTCTCCCCCTCTTTGACATCAATGGCAAAGGGTCACTCCCCCTGATAGAATATATTCCTCTATCTTCCTACAATATACTTCCTTTGTCCCCCTAACATGTTATTCCTTTCACGACTTACCACAACTAGGACCTTTTGAAATTATGTTCATGACTCTTCTTTCCAAACTTGCTACTCCATTGAACACGAGGATGATTAATTAATTTGGCCATAATACTGAATACTTCTCTAACAACATCTTCACATATGTCATTTTTCAAATTGCCAAAAGATACATCTTCAACCACCGCTACTTAAACTCCCCCAATGTTCCTTTTGGTTTTTCTTTCTTCTCTAAATCTTCTTGTACATGTGATGAGTCTCATCATTGGGTAATTATATGGGCCTTAATTCACCTCCTAGCTTAGTCAAACTAACTTTTCTCACAACATATTACATGTTTTTTATTATATTTTGTTTATGAGATGAGTTAGAGTGGGATATCATGCCTAGTGGACTAATATGCATTGAATGTAGGTTTGAAGGAGAAAATCAAGGAATTTTGGAAAAGACTAAGGTTTAAACTTGAATGGGACAAGGGAGAGGGATTGTAGGAGGTAAATCCTCCTCATTTGCTTCTCCCCCGTTTGAACATTCCTCCATTATCACACCAGCTTGGAGTGCAAGTAGCCAAGTCATGAGGATTAGAAGGCAGCAGAGCAAGTGAGAGATAAAGGACTAGTTTATCTTGAGTTTGGGAGTGGAGGCTCCCTAATTTTAAGGAAGTCATTGGGGACTTGAGTTGTATAAGTAGAGAGGCCTAGAGCCTCATTAGGATTCAAATTTTTGTTGTAAAACTCTAAGTTATTTTCGAGCTCCAAACTTGTGGGAAGATTTTGATGTAATTTTATGTTTTGGTAATAAGAATGAGTTTTGATTTCAGCCAACACTGAGTTGACTCAGAGGGATGAGGCTCTTGGGTTAGGGCCCAAACGTAGCAGCCAAGGCTCCTCTTTTTTTGTATCTATATGTTTAGCTTAGCTTCATAGCTTCATTCTTAATTTGTCTTTAGAGGTATTTTCATTATAAGTAGTGTAGATTTGATTGGTTGTTTATTAGTTTGCTTCCATTTCTGCCTTACTTCAATAGCACATTGGCAGGGATAAAAGAAGCACCATAAGGCTTTCAGCAAGTGTCTTGGTCTCACTCCTTCCCTCTGGGATTATGATTTGAGGAAGGGACCCTTATGCAGCCCCAAAAACATAGATTTATATTTCTTTCATAAGCTTTAAGAGTTTACTAGATTTAAGCTAGCATTTGATCAATTTTGCAAAGTAGGATTGCATTGCGATATCTTCTATCTTCATTCTTGCAGTAGATCTCCTCCATGATTCCATTCCTTTCAGCTAATTTCCTCATGCATAAGGTAGACATTTAGTTCATTAATTCTTCTTTTCTAGCTTATGAGAATGCTTCTTGTTTACATGACTTCTTGGAAATTACACATGTTTGATGCAGAGTAGGCACTTTAGAAGTAGACAAAGATCTCATAGCAAGCAACCACCTTCCAACTCCATTCACCCATAGGCATTCCTCATTTCCATCAAAGCCTTCACCAATCTCATCATTTTACATAGAAATTTCCTCAAGCATTTTGAGCGAATCCAACCATCCCCTAAACTTGGTTTTGGGTTCCGAGTGATCCTAGTCCTCTTCTCACTCCATTCCACCCATCAACTACCTTCCCCAAGTTTTCCATCACCTCCAACACCCATCTTTTTGCTCACGGCTGCATCCTGTAGAAATACAGGGAATCCTGTAGGTTTCTAGTACATATTGTAGGTTTTCCTGTGGTGGCTTATTTTGAGGCCGAATTGAGGGAAAACCTCTAGAAAGCCTCAAAAGGAAATCCAAGGGTCTCCCACACCATCCAGCCATCTCCCAACCCTTCCATCCATCCTCAAACATCCTTAAACCACCTGCCACATCACCACAAGAGATTAGTTTGCATATTTGATTTTGCATGAAAAGAACAAAAAGCAAAAACAAAGTTATTTTAGTCCCTTTACTTGCACAATAATGATTTTTGATGATTTTAAATTCCATACTTAGATTGTAGCATTTGGTTCATGTTAATTTAGCATTATTGCAAAGCATACTTTCTTAGCAGTTAATTAGGAAATGATGTGATTGAACATTGAATTTTAGTCTTTTTCATTATTGCAATAGATCAACTCTCTCTTAGATTATACTTCCCTTTCTTTCATCAAGAAACCAAGCTTCTTCTGAATCCATAGAAGTCTGGCTTGAAAACACCCAGTGGTCTCTCGTCAGCTGAACAAGTGAAAAAATGCAGAACATCACTTTTACTTGTGTATACAGTGTTAGTGTCAGTCTTTAGAGCCTTCCTCCAGTGATCAAATATGCTCTTACAAAGTGGTCTCAGAGTGTCAAGGTCAAATTTTGTCTTTTCAGTGAGTCTTCAAGCAAAATTTGGTCACTAGGCATTAGGTCTAGGGTTTGCTTTCACTCTATTCAAAGTTGCCCAAATGTCGGTCCATGTCACCATTCAGCTGATTCTATCATCATTCATATGGTTTTTATCATCATTTCAAGTTCCATTGGGTCATTTTACAGCTTATTCATGCTTCAGTTGTGCCTTGGTAAGGTCCATTTCCCTCTCCTAGGGTTTTGGAGGTAATTTCTCTTGGATGGTCAAATCATTAGCAAAACTTGTATCCAGATGTTCATACACCTTTCCCTATCCTTCATGTACCTTATTAAACACTTCCCATAATTGAGATTCCCCAAATTCCTCATTTTTCCACAAACCCTAGTTTCTTGCTACAACCTGGCAATTTTCTAGGTTG
This sequence comes from Pinus taeda, assembly GCA_000404065.3. NCBI lineage: Eukaryota > Viridiplantae > Streptophyta > Pinopsida > Pinales > Pinaceae > Pinus > Pinus taeda. The sequence goes on along the minus strand of APFE031530480.1, from coordinate 69,572 downwards.
GGCCTGTGTTTTTCCCTTTTGGACCCCTTCCCCTCACTCGATCTCTGAGATTCCACTTTCCCCTACTTCCTAAC
>APFE031530480.1:16990-32275 GCA_000404065.3 Pinus taeda | reverse complement strand
AGAGTGTGAATCGCGTGTTTTATGAGTGATTATGGTGTGAACTCGTAGGGTCTGTTATAGAGGATTGCAGGCTGAGTTCTGAAGAATGCACGAAGGAGAGAATGATTAAGAGGAATCATAAGGGATTTTAGAATCCAATTGAAGAAACAAAGTAAGCTTAGGAGGGAGAGTGAAAAGTGAAATCAAAGAGGATGGGAACCTTTTGAAGAACCGAACCACAAAGGCAAAAATGAAGAAATCATGGAAAAATCAAGTGAAAGGGACGAACAGTGAAGTGAAGAGGAATGCACAGGAGCCATTTGATCATAAGGATCAACAGTTCAAATGATGTCGTGAGGAGAAGGGTGAAGCGTCGCATCGGCGGAATTATTCATAAATATTAAGTCCTACAAGCCAAAATCTAGTTTACACTGAAAATTAGTGCAAAACATAGTCGAAATTAAGTTCCGGACTTGAAATCCTATGAAGAACAGTTTATAACCTTATCGGGTCTAGGTGATGGATCGGATCGACATATCGAAGTGAAAAGGGTCTGACTTGAAGAGAGCGATTGTGATATCATGATATATCCTGGACCGTCAAATCGAAAGTCCAGATTGACGACCTAGATCTAATCGCTAATCGCTTTATCGGAGCTATCAAGGGATCTGGCAATATCGCCGATATGCAATAATCAGCGATCGGAGGCATCGAGAGATTGGGAATCGGTGTAGTGGAAAGGCTTTGAAGTCGACAGAACTAACAAGGACTATGAATGTGGTTGTATAGAATTTGAATTCTGCTTTTGTGATTCAGAGCGGAATTTCAATGTTTCCCTTTATATCACGTTAAGTGTGAAGGAGTGATAAGAAGTGAGGTCAAAAGGTTTATAAGGGTAGCTATAAAATATTTAAGGTCCAGTAGTGCGTTATCGCATATCGGATGCGATAGGCGTATATGTGTTAATGAACTACAATGGAGCGATGGCTAATTGCGATGAGGTTTAACCTCGGGAACCGTGACAAGGCTGTACAATAGGTGGGAAAAGGTATGATTTGCATACATTTCCCTTTGTAAATGGATTAAAATAAATTTAGATTCGATATGTAATTTTGTGTATTGATACATATAAACCAAGGTTGTGAAATGGAAAGGATATATATGTGCTATTTAAGGTAAATAAAGGTTAACGAAGGTCGTTACAGAGTGATAGAGTTAAGATAAAAAAGATATAAGGGAGGACTTTAATAAAGTCTTATATTAAGGTTCAAGGGTGGTTTAACTCCTGATAGGAGGTTTAGGCAGGGTGATTGAGTTCTGATAATAGGGAACTATTATGTAGGGCCTTAACCATTGATATTATGAAGAATTGACTCCTTTGAGGAGTCAATTGCCTAGGATAGTCGTGTTTTTGCATTGTTATGCATACTGGGTATGTGCGGGGGTAAACCTGCACCACCACCCGTGTTATCACCAGATATGAACTCACCTTCTTGGGTCAAATATGACATGTTTGAATGCTCAAGCTTTAGTGTCTCTAGTTTTGAGTCTTATGCATTATTCTATTGTGAACTTTGTTCCTCTATAGGGTTTGTCCCTTGTGGGGAAAGGGTCGACATTTCCATTGTCTAAACTTTTATAGCAGAAGCTCATTTTGTAATTTTTCCAGCATTATAATCAGAGGATCGAGTTAACAAGGTAGCTCAAAGATAAAATATAAAGAGGGAAAACAATCGAATTAATGCACCCATTCCCCAAAGCTCGAAAATATAAGAACATGGAATTCTAATGCATTCCTTAACATAATTATACTCCTACGGTTAATGGCTAGAATGTTAAATTTAATTTCGCTTGAAGGTTAAATTGAATGTGTTGAATTAATTCGAAAATTATAGTTGATTTTTTTTATGCGCTTCCAATCTTTTTGAAGGTATTATTCCTTAGCTGGAGGATTTGTTGCATGGTTTTAATGGTGTGTTTCTTGTTTATAGTATCTGTGCGATGCTTCTTATGTATACTAATATTCAGAATACATACAGTATTGTCACTAGGAGGTACTAACCTTATAATAATACAATGCAACATATTGCAAACCTTGTTGTTAACAAAAACTTGGTGAGGTCGATACTTGCTTTCAATGTCATCAATGGATGTTCAAATCCAGGAAATAAAATCGCAATGTAGCTATATATCTTTCATTTACATGGGATCCATTATTGTAATTTAAATTTACAAAACTATTTTGTTTCTAGGTTTTATTGGATTTTATCTAGTCATGCATGTAATATAATCATAATTTTCAAGTGGGATCAGATGTTCAGAAATCTACTTTTGAGAATAGATAGTAGATATTTAAATTTATCACTGGGTCTAATCTAGATGTTCATGGTAATGTAGGAGTTTATGATTGTACTTGCTGGAGCTTCTTCATTTAGAGAGACCATGCAGATGTGTTTACAATTTTACCACCATTTGAAGGCATGCCTACACTCCTTCAAAACCTCGCCAATATTTTGTTGTTCTTATTTGTTCTATAAAATATGTTTGAGAACTAAATTTATGTTGAACATGTGCATAATATTCTTCCACTTTTATGCCTTAAATATTTTTCTCTATTGGAATATTTTTGTTAATTTTACCAACTTTTTGTGGATCCTGCAAGTTGTAATCAAGAAAAACTATGGTCAACATGCAACAAATGTTGGAGACGGAGGCTTTTCTCTAGAATTTCATGTACTTCATTGAAATTAAGATTGAGTTTGAAACTATGTTATGTTCTTTTGTAATATTTATTGTATTAAATGTTATCTCATTCAAATGCATGAGCATTATGAGTTGTAAATTAGTTGGTTTGTGAACAAAACTATGCCCATATCACTGAAGTGTCCTCATATTTGATATTAGAGGTCATTTTTATGGAATATACCATTTTTAAAACTAGGTTTCTAATTGATCATCACCATAGACCCAAAATCACTTGGTTGGGATGGATGAGTCACCTACCCAAGGTTTGGGTTTGTCCTCCTCTACTCAAATAGACCCAACGTCACTTGCTTGGGATGGATTAATCACCCTCAAGATCTAGGTTGTTCCCTTTTTGTGCACACCAAGGCCCTTGGATTTACACTAAATCTTAGTCTCCCATTGTGACCCGTCCATACCAAGGGTGATAGTTCTGCTCAATAGGATTATCACTAAGGACTCAATGGCACCTCTTACGATTATCAATGTTTGTGCTGGAACCAAATTGAAAAGCTTGAAACGTTTTCCTTGAGTGATTTTCAAGTAAAATTCATAGAGCAACATACCAAGAATCAAATTTTTGAATGCAAACTTCCACTGAATAGTGTGGGAATGCACAATTTCTCTTTCTAATTATTATATAAATAACCATCAATGATCTTACCCACTTATGTTATATATGATACCTAAATGTATGGAGAACATGTGCATAATCTACTTCCACTTTTCCACCTTAAATATTTTTCTGTATTAACATTCTTTTGTAAGTTTTCCCAACTTTTTGTAGATACCGTGGCTTGTAATTAAGAAAACGTACGGTCAAGATTTAACAAATGCTGGAGGCAAAGGAGGCTTTTCTCCAAACATTGAGGAACTGCATCAAAATTAAGAGTGAGTTTGAAAGTATGCTATGTTATTTTGTGATAGTTGTTGTATTAAATGGTATCTCATTGAAATGCAGGAAAATCAAGAAGGCCTCGAGTTATTCAAGATTTCCATTGAGAAATAAGGCTATAATGGCAAGGTTCGCATTCTTTTAAGTTTTTTTTTTTTTTTTTTCTATTGTTGACTTTTTATTGGGTGCAATGTTGATTAGTTATAAATGGTCAATCCTGATGTTGTTTCAATCACCGGGTTGTCATTGGCATGGATGTTGTGACTTCTGAGTTTTACATTAAGAAGGATTGGAAGTATGATTTGAACTTTAAGGAGGAGGTGGGTCTCTATCTTGCATTAATATAAATGTATGTAGTGCTACGACTTGCTCTAATATTAACATTTTCATTGACTATTATGGACTTTTGTTACATTAAAAAAGTTAATTTTAATGGACAATGAAGGACCCAGATCGATATCTAGTTTTACCCTTCTTCCCTTAAAAGAAAAAGAGGCCTTAATTAGAAGAAAACAAAAATTCATTGCCATCTGCAACCTAGTTAATTTTTTCATGAAAAATTAGATAATCCTACCATGATTGGAATTGGGGATATATTTGCCACTAGCATGCAATCCTGAGTTTGGTATGTTATTCACTTTAAAACCCAAAATGTTTGGAGCCATTCTATAGTGATCGATCTTGATACGTGTTTGTTAACATGGTCTATCTCACCATCATGCAGCATGAATTAGAGTGTGAATTATAGTACTGCTAGTAAACCTTACTGATGGGCCACACAGTAGTACCTAGTGTTGAGATTCGAGCTTTGGATCATAGGGTTTTTAATTTAGTAGCATTCCAACCATGTCTTTTAGAGTTTTCTCATTGTTGCATGACTGGACTAAGATAAATAAGGAGCAAGAAAATGGTTTTTTACAACTCCTATATAGTAAGTAAAAAAATAATCCCTAATTCGAATAGCCACATTTTGAATAAATCTAAATTTTTGAGGTTCCACATATTTTGTAACTATTTTTGCATGTAAATAATTTCATTCTATTGCATAATTCTAATATAAATATGAAATTATGTTATTTACTTGGATATAATTGTCTTATTGCCTTGAAATTGAGTCCCTGTAGAATAATAATGGTATCTAAAAGATATCAACGTCTGAGCCTATCAATATTTATGAATCATTTATTGATGATTGTCCAATTGTATCTATAGAAGACCCATTTGATTAATATGATTGGGCTCACTATGCAAAATTTATGCGCAAAATTAGGGAGAAGGTGCAAATTATTGGGGATGATCAATTGGTGAAAAATCCAAAGTTATTTACTTTGACACCTACAAGCAATTTAATCATTGACAGTTTTATTAGCCCAACCCATTTTTCAGATCTACACTTGGAGTTGCATGTCTTTGGTTAGAATGAATTTTTGGTGCAAGAATAAATGATCATCATATTCTTTTTTCCATCTTTGTTCGAATTGTCATTGGCATATGCACATGTACTGTTGCAACATGTTGGAAAGGCTATCAATGAAAAGTATTGCAATGCTCTTTTACTAAAGGTAAATATATTGACCCAAAATATATTGACTCTTATTTTGTATATTGGTTATGATGTGAAATATAATGTCTAATACTTTTTTGAAACCTATTGTAGGTCAACCAAATTGGTTCTTTTAGTGAAATTATTCAAGCAGTGAAAATGTCCAAACATGTTGAATGGGGAGTGATGACAAACCATCACAGGTATTCATTTGGTGCTCCTTTTCTAAATATGTTTCTTTTCCTCCTTGTTCTTTCAACTTTTAGGTCATATGTGAGATTGAATGTAATTTTTAATGGTTCTCTCATTGTGTGTATATAGTGGTGAAATCAGAGACACCCTTATTGCAGATCTAGCAGTTGACTTGTCCACGGTAATGTTCATTTTTTAGTATTTTGTTGCATTAAAGTTTAGAGAGTATAGTAAGTTCAAGACATGTCTAGATTTTCATGTGAAACTTCTAAGGTAATTAAATTCACTTCTCATTTACAAGGGTTATTGTTTGTATATTCAAGGCGAAATCAAGACAGATGCTCCTTGTAGGTCTGAGTCACTTGCTAAGTACAATCAAGTTCTTTTATATTATGCTCTTCTAATTTTTTTGGAGTCATATTTTTGTGTTTTATTTTGTTTACAGAGTATTTATTGTCACCTTTTCAACTCTTATGAATTGAGGAGGAAGTGGGGTTGGCAACATTATATGCAGGCGCAAGTTTCTACAAGCATGTAGAATCGTACTCATGAAAAATGTTCTGGCATCTTCAAGAATGTTTTCGATGTTTAGGATGTGAGGAAATAAATAGGATGTTTTGGCATCTTCAAGAATTTTTTTCTCGGTTTTGCTTGGAGAGATCTTTATAATGGCGAGATTACAAATAAATAGTATTATGTATTTTTTCCCCGTAGTGCAGTGGAAAATTTTGGATGCTGATAATTCCTGTGAAATAAAAAGTAGTATAATTTTTTTGTTTAGTATATTTATTTTAGTGACACTTTTTCTTAATAATTTTTAAGGTTGTCTAGATTGTGTCCCAGAGAAGATTGTTATTTGCTGTAAAATGTTTGTGTCATTATTCATAATAAGGGTGTTACAATGTTTTGTGTTTTTTTAAGGACACTGTACTAATATTTGCATATTCTTTAAATGTCCATATTGTGAATATTTATGATGAGGGTGTTTAAATGTGAAATCAATGAAGAGGGTATTTGAATATGCAATAAATCTATACTGAGTCTTCTAGCACTATTAATATTAACTTTATAATGTTTGATATAGTCTTTATTTTTGCATTGTTTATATATAACCTTTGGAAAGAAGTGCACTAGAGGGCCAAGAGATTTTTTAGTTTGGAAGGAACATTGATTATGAGCCGAGTAATCCCTTGGTTTGTCTATGATTCTAATGTTTCATTTGAATGTACTGGTCGTTTAGGGATATGATGTTTTACTCGCTCCTATTTGACAAACCGAGCTTTGATATATGTTTTCTGTTCTCTACTGTATCTCTTTTGAAAAATCTAAATGTGTCTGTTAATATAAAATTAACACCTAATAGTTTTTCTTGTTTTTATTCTTCAAAGGATAGTGTTAATGGGATGAACATTCAATATTTTTCGCTATTTTTGTTCTTATAGAGAATTACTTTTACTTTTCTACAATAGAATATAGATACAAAATGAATCTAATATCAAGAGAAGATTTTAATATTTATGGTTCAAAATTTTACAGATGTTAATATTGTTATTTCCTAGGACCTCATCCACTTTCAGTTGTAAGAAATTAACTGTTGCAAGATCCACATAGAATTTTCCAAACACATGTCAATGAGTATTAGATATTCACTATTAAATAACTAAAACACACATATTCTGAATAGTTGAAATTGGATTATTTTGTGTTATCTCCTACTAGATTGTTGGTGTTGTGTCGTTTAAAATGGTTTTTATTCATTGACCTTCTACCTTCATATCTTTTGCTTGAAACCTTAGCTCCTTTTCATTCATTTAGTTCAAATTCCTTGAATTTTGAGAAAAAAAATATCTGTCAGTTTCAACACAATTTTCTCAATCCCCTGCAGTTAGTTTCTATGGTTCCTGAATATCTAATATAGTTTTGGTTAACTGTGGAAAGAATTTTAAATATTAGTTTGTAGTGTCTATAGTATTCAGAATTCTATGAACCTCCCAAACTCCCTTCACCAATGACCATGACCATGACCATCAATTTTGTCCATATCATCTCTAGTCACTCCAGCATTGACAGATGCATATTGCAAATAAAGGTTGCTCAAGCATGATAACATCAATGACGCATAAATACACTATTATGGTCCATCTCTTGTTAAGTAGGACACTATTACCTATATTAATGAAACATTTCTTGCTAATTTACTTAGATTGGTAGGGTGCTCCTATCTCCCATCTCCCTATAGAGTACTTTGGTCACATCGTCTTTCTTCTATGCTATTGCCTCCTATGCTACTGCCTTACAACGTTTCCTTTGCAACATCTGATGTAATTACTAGTTATTTAGAAAAAAATATTCATAGTAAATAGATATACTTATTTTTCAATGTATAACTTCAATATCTTTACATTTATCTCATTGTTTTTAGTATTTTTGACAAACAAAAAAAATCTTTTCCAAATTTTATTTTTAATAGAAAATTCCAAAATATTTACAACACATTTATACTAAATTGTTGTTCATTTATAAATGCCATTTAACCTACTCCATTATAAATAATGTTCCCAACCCCATATAGATCATAAAAGCCTTTATATTTAGAAATCTAATAGTATCAAGTTAAATGGTTACGTACTTTTGGATTGGAAGTGAATATGGATATGGAAGGTTGGTATTTTTATTTTTTAGTATCTTATATTATTTTTTTATAAAATAATTATATTATTTAATTTTTTTTATATATATTTTAAAATATTCAAAATATTTAGATTTAAATGTTTTTATTATTATTTATTTAAATATTAATATTAAAAACAACTTATTATCCCTACCATTATTCTTTTATCCACATAAATAAATGCACAAAATCTGTTAAACATAACTCTTACCATTATTTCATAATCAATGTGGAATACTTAATTAATTTAGTTCATGACATTAGTACATTTTTTTTACAATTTTTTTTTTTTATTTATAAGGAGAGCTTCTGCGTAAATCACATAAGAAAGATTTTGGCCAACGCGTTTCGAACCAACCAAGTGTTCATCGTCAGGACAATTTTTAATATATTTTTAAAACTGATTTACATTAATTATAACAATAATTTCAACTAATATAAATAAATATAATAGAACTCTTTAAATATGGTAAGTTTAATAATTAATTTTAGTAAATGAGTATACATATATTTTTTACAATTGCTTATATTGAATGTTTTTTTGGATGCCACTATCCTTAGGGTTATGCTTATTGCACCTATAAACTAGTCCATTTTCTTTACATTGATTTTCGGATGCCACTATCTTTAAGGTTCATGTTCATTTCACCTACAAACTAGTCCATTTCTTGTCTAGCCCACCCTGTCTTCCTTTGTTTCCTTCTTTCTTAGTAAGTCTCAACAAATGGTGTTCCTAGAGGGAGGGGTCCATCCCTCCAACCACGCCTCAGGCCCATTCACGTTGGTTGGTCCTTACATTGGAAATTCAAATTTTACGAAGGCCATCAAATCAAGCTTTGTAGAAAACCTCATATAAATAGCTAAGCATACTTTAACTCAAGAGATCATGAGCACTTGCATCACTAAGTTGACAACACTCCTGTGGATTCACATTCCCTCGGCCAGGTTGAATGCAAGAATCCAACACATAGCGGATCAAGCATTGACATGCAAATTTATAAGGATATGGCTAATGGAAAAATCCCCCTTCCAACAGATCATTGTAAGATGGAAGCAAAGGCTCACTATGAGGTAAAACTAGGATGAAAAGGACTTTTCACTATAGTTTTCTCCATAACAGAAAACCTAAATGTTGTGTTGGAGTAGATCCCCTTCTTCTTCAACTTGGTTAGGCTGTATATGGGTCACTCGCTGGAATGCTTCAACCTAATAAATAAAACTTTTAATGGGCTTCGTTTTAGATCTACATGTATTCCCTCCTTCACAAAGGTCGAGATCCTGAGACGTTGAAGGAGATTGAAAACAAGATAGGAGAATTTGTGCACCTATTGGACCAAACAAAACATGATATACATACCTCTTATGCACATATTTGTGTATACATTAACATTTCTTACACCCTCCCAAAAGCAATTGCCTTGGAATTAGAGGGCATAAAAAATAACCCTTGATTATGAACACATGTCCTTTAAATGCATGTTCATGGACACTTATTCCATAACTACCCTCTCAATGAGCCAAAAAAGACCAGAGAAATAGAAAAAAAAGATTGAAATGGTTTCATAAAAACATCTAAAAATAAGTACCATACCGAAAATGTCAACACATTAATGATTCCTAATGACACGCTAAGAGTAATAACTTTTATGTCCTAGTTGATTTATCGAAAGGCTGAGAGGCTTTAAACTTGCCATACCAAAAATACCAACACATCTAATGCTGCCTAGTGACACGCTACGAGTAATAACTTTTATGGCCTAGTTGATTTATCGAAAGGGTTAGAGGCTCCAAACTTACGAAACGAAGTTCCAAACTTAACTACCCTCCCTGTTCAACGGCGGAAATTAACTACCCTCTGTTCAGCCTCTTATAAACCTTTTATTTCACGGTTTCATGCTCCAGAATCGTCTTTGTTTAGTTTATACACTACAACGACAGATTATTCCCCAATGACTGTAAACAGAACACACGGTTTCATTTATCCTACACTACACGTTAAAATTGCGAAACTTATTATGAAGACAAAACAATGTTTTCACGTATAAAAATTAAATGGAGTTTTGTATTTCCATTTTAACGTTAAGATATGGTTTCTTTTAATGATACTTGTAATGAATTACGAATGCTTTTAACTAACACTTTTTTTTCATTAAAAATATTAATATTAATAGTTTATACTGCAACAATTTTTATCATATTACGTGGGGAATGTAAAGATAAAGCTCATAGCAATCATTTCTCTTAATTTCTTATATAAAATTCAATTTCATAAATTTAAATATTATTTTTTTTATTTTTTTTTATTTTTTAAAATTAATTAAAATTTTAGAACTTACATTTTTATTACCATTAAAAAATGTTTCATAAAATATTTTAATTGGGAAAATATTTATTATTTATTATTAAATGAAAATTATTTTTATTATAAAATTAAAATTTATTATTTATATTAAAAATTTATATTATTTGTTTTATTTTTTTATTTCATTTTTTTTTATTCTTAGACATATAATAATTAGCCGATACCTTTTATATATAATAATAACAATTAGTGTAAAAATTATTAATATTATAATTAATTAAATTTACAAGGTAAATAATATAATAAATTAAATTAATATATATATATATATATATATAAGTTTATTTTGTGGAATGGGATGTTAATCTATAAAGTTTTATGATTTTTTAGGTTCGGATATTTATTGGTATACATAATTTATGATCATTATAACTTACTTTAATACAGATCAATTTATGTTTAAGCTCAAGTATTTTTCTCACCTTTTTTGCTTTTGCTAGAAAAAGTTGTTTGTTTTTTTTTAACTGTTTCTAATGTGTCCTCATCATTTTGCTCTTCTATACCAATAATTATAAGGTTCAAGCATGATCTACTTCAATTAGATTATTTATTTTCTCTTTTATGGGTTTAATATCAAATTATGTTATGTGCTACTTAGGGTTGAGTTAATATTTAGTTTGTCCTTTAATTTTTAATCTCCTGTCATGTCCATTTTTCTTCCACCATCAATTGTTTTTTGTGTTCAATTTCTTGCATCTTACCCTTCCCTACAAATTGCTAGTTGTCAAAATTGTAGATTCCATCATTGATTATTTTTTTGTGTTGAATTTCTTGCATTCTATCATTCCTTCTCTAGAATTCAGTCTCAAATGCTATCATTTTATTTTCTAATGATTTGTAGTTCCTGTCCAAATCATAGATAATTGAGTTGACCTTCTCTCTCTTCTCCTAGCTTTTCTACCAATTCAATGTAATCGTGTTTAGGTAGGAAAAATTTAGTATAATGGATTATAGGGTAATTTTACTTAGGCAAAATTTAGTATTATGGATTTAGTATACTATTGACAACTAATGCACTTTGTCTTCAAGAAACAATCAATAAATTATCCTTTGTCATCTATACTTAACTTTTCATCTTTAATTCTTAATAATATTTTTTATCAATAATTTTTAACTTATAATATTTTATCTATCTTTCATTCTTGATACTTTCATCTTGGCTCTTAATACTCAGTACTTCAATTTTAATCCTTAGCATCTCATATTTGACCCCAGACATCTAATCATTTAAGTTTTTTTGATTAAAAACTTAATGATTTATCTATTAAAAATTTATCCAAGATTAATATAATCTAATTAAGTAGACCCAAAAAATAATTTTATTATTTACATTTATCTATTAATAATCTATCTAACACTAATATAATCTGATTTAAATGAAACCCAAAAATAATATCATTTTCTTTCAACAATTTATCCATCATTGTCCTCTAATTTACAAGGACTAAAAAGATAGTGACTTCTGAATAATCACAATTTCAAATTCTTCCCATATTTAATTTTGACATTTAAATATTTGTTATGAAATTTTATTTATTATTTTTTAATATTAAAAATTGTTAAAATAATGCCCATATGTATTGCTCACATATGGGGACAAGATAGCTCTTGGATGTCTTATGGTTATCTCTTCAGATGACTACAGACTCACAAGCTCTAGGATATAAGGTAGTTATAGCAAGGAGATTTGACTAGTAAAGGAATGATGGAGAGGAGTGTTACCTCCTACCTAGTTTACTGCCACAATTTTGACCTTGCATGCATAGCTAATGAAATTTATGGCTTACGGGCTAACCAGACAAAGGATGATGGATCTTTGAGAGCAACATTATCGATGGTTCTAGAGTTTTAGTAAATTACAACCCATTGGACCTTTAAAGGGAATTAAAGTGGGTTTTTCTAGAAAGAGTTGTCTACCGAGTGAGGGTACCATTCTTCTTGTTATTCTATTAGTGTCATGGGATCTGTGTCATCCTTTTTTCCTCTATACTTAATTTATTTTATATCTTTTTAGGGGTTTTTAACTTTGGTGAATTTTTGGATTATGGTAACAGTATAGCACAGGGTGAAGGGTTGGCCCATACATGGAGATCATCGATTGGTTTCTCTTTTGTTTGTGAGGGAAATGTGGAACCAATTTGAGCATGTTGGAAAAGGTGCACAATTAAGTGTCATAATGAATGAAGTGGATAGTAAGAGTGTATAAGTTCAGGGATTTCAATTTACATAATTAGAATGGTGAGAACTAGAGGGAAAAATTATGGTGAGAGGAAGATGAGGCACTATCTATGGACCTCATCCTCCTTACATCCCAACCACCCATCTAAATCTATTTGAGATGCATCAGAGGCTAAAAAAAATCTCCATAATAAATGTTTAGAAAGGGAAAAGAGAGCGATGGAGGAGTTGGAGAGGGAAGTCAAGGACAGGAGGAAGGGCCTTATAGAGGACCAAATCATTTCAGAGGTCTACGGGTGGGTATTAGACCTAGTCCACTTATGCACCAAGGAGATATAACTTTTTGAAATTGTTGGAACTTATGGGACCCTAAAGACCATAGTGGCTCGAGATTTGGAGAGAACTTAGGCTAGCTAGGAGGATATCCTACATATTATCTGGATTTGTTTAGGGTAAGTTCAACGTAATATGTAAGGAGTCTTTGAAGTGGGTTTCTTAGGTACTCCAATCATAGGAAATTATACTTCCCAACCACAAGATGAGAAGGAAAATGGCATATTAGCCAACCCCATTATTCTTGAGGAGGAAGACAAAAAATTAATTCTAAAGCAATCAAGGGACAAATAGCCACAAGAATCATGGAAGGGAGAGCAATACAACAACTCTAACTCCCTAAATTGAGCCCATCATTTAGTTATTGCTACCTTTTATGTTATATCATTTATGTGAATTTGTTATAAAACATATAATATTAATTTTTTCCAATCTTTTATGGAAAATTTTTAATGACTATATAAAATGATAATCACAATAATAAATATCAGTTAGTTTTAAACTAATAGAGAAAAAAAATCTTTTAATACTCGCATTATTAACTTTATATATATATATAAAATATGGAATAGAACTCTACCTCTTAATAGAGATCAAAGGGAAAGGGGAATCTATTTTCAAGTGAAACCAATGTATCCATTATATCAATTTGTAATTTATGAAATTCTAAATTAGAAAATATTATAGACAGTCTTTTAAATAGCACCTTATTAGTCCCTGCCCCTTCGGGGCAGTAGGACTATTATAATTGATTTTTAGCATTTTCATTAATAGGCAAAGAAACCAAGCAACAAACGAAACTCATTAACCTAAGTTTCAATTTTATATTCATTAAATCACTTTTTTTAACCAATAAGAAATTTCTAGCCGCTATTTTGACCACTAATAATTTTAGAGATCTTATTTGGCCTCATATCGAGGCCAAGATTTGGGCAAACTTAGGATAAATCTTCATTTAACTTATGGATTCAATGAATTTCTGAAAATGGAAACTAATGCTAGCATTAATTAATAAACATCAAATATTTGTTATGTGGGTACTTGGTAATGTTTACTTATTTAATATATCACACGACAGACTACCACATCAAGTGCACAGATGGCTGTGTGCATGTATTGGTGTGGTGTCAACCTAACCTCTGTCAAGGAGATGAAATCTCGGTGGGCGCGACTATGATCTCGTTTTGTTTCTTCTCCTTTGGACCTCTGTTAAAAATTTGAAATCACACACAGCTGAAATATCTAGTAATCAACAGTAGCGGGCGACTATGGCGCCCCTTAGATAAAGTTTCTTTACATCCGCAATCTGAGAGGAAGTCATGTAGTGGATTTTCAACCTGACTCCACAACCTTTATCATCCTCAAGCAAGGTCACTATCATGCTTCTTCTAAGCACCTCCATGCACAACGTTCCATACACCACCCGACCATAGTGGACTTCTTCAACCTACAACTCCATGAAGGAAATAGAACTCAAATGTTGCAGGGGAATGGTAGAAGCTAAGCCCTCGTGGCTGCTGGTGTCTATGAAATGGAAGCGTAATGTGCCTCCTACTTCATTGACCTCTACCACGTGGATGAAATGGTCTAAATTATGGAGTTGGAGGATCACTCGCTTGTTAAATCTCTCCAAGTCTAACCTCACAAGCGAGACCATTAGGTCACCCAATGTGTCCACTAACATGCCCACCAACAATTTCTCCGCCACCATGTTCTCTACCATCAGGTGATTCTTCAACCTTCGCCGCTTCAGCCGCCTTCTTCAGTTACTTATCCGCACCATTGGTACCAAGCTTCCCTTCACCACTACCCCATTTTTTTCTTTAAGAAGAAAACATGTAAACGGTCTGGTAAGGGCTGTAATTTGATAGCAGGTTTTTTCGCAACACAAGTTACAGGTAAAGGAAAGGATTCGAAAATGACCCCATCAAGTAGGGATAGTAGAGTTGACTTATTAGTTTGAAAAGAGGTTGGTCTTAGCTAGTATGTCATTCAGGGGGGTAAGCAGTAGCTAGAGGTTGGTAGTAAAAGTAAAGATAAGTAGGCAACAGGGGCGTAGCAGGTGGCATCAATAGAACCGGTGAAGCCCACAACAGAAGATTCATCAGCCGACCTTAGAACAAGTCACTTCCACTTCTTGCTTTGCTACTATATGCGTTAGCTCCCACCTCTGGTCGGCTCATCACACCTTTGGTTTGGTTGATCAATTGTATCTTGATAGTCTACTCTTGCTTTCAAACTTACTATTCTTTCCCTTCTGCTTAGTTAATTAACATTGCTTCTACTCGGTCAATTAACTTATCTGGGTATGTATCTTATGTATGTAATTACAGAAGGATCTAGATATTCAATATGTAGGTGCCACTGGATCAATATTTCAATATATGACA
>APFE031530480.1:4475-16970 GCA_000404065.3 Pinus taeda | reverse complement strand
TGGAATAGAACTCTACCTCTTAATAGAGAACAAAGAGAAAAGAGGAATCTATTTTCAAGTGAAACATACGTACCCATTATATCAATTTGTAATTTATGAAATTCTAAATTAGAAATCGGGGCAATAGGATTATTGTAATTGATTTTTAGCATTTTCATTAATAGACATAGAAACCAAGCAACAAACGAAACTCATTAACCTAAGCTTCATGTTTATATTCAATAAATCACTTTTTTTTAACCAATAAGAAATTTAATTTCTAGCCACTATTTTGACCACTAAGAATTTTAGAGATCTTATTTGGCCTCATATGGAGGCCAAGATCACGGCAAGCTTAGGGTAAATTTTCATTTAACTTATGGATTCAATGAATTTCTGAAAATAGAAACTAATGGTAACATTAATTAATAAACATTAAATATTTGTTATGTGGATACTTGGTAATGTTTACTTAATTAATATATCACATGACACACCAATTAATATATCACACGACACACCACCACATCTAGGTGCACATATGCTTGTGTTCATGTATTAGTGTGGTGTCAATCTGACCTCTATTAAAGAGATGAAACGGTGGGCGTGACTATGATCTTGTTTTGTTTCTTCTCCTCCGGACCTCTGTTAACAGAGTTGAAATCACACACAGCTGAAATCTATAGTAATCAACAATAGCCGGCCACTATGGCTCCCCTTGGATAAAGTTTCTTTACATCCGCAATCTGATTTCTAGTTTTCTTCTGCAATAGGGGTTTTCGAATTCCTGGACTGTAGTCAGTTTGCATTGTGGAAGCTTGACCAGGATTCCCACCGAAATGAGGCTTCGTTTCCTGCCAGACATTTTCGATGATAAGGGTTCGTCTCTTGACATTCCTTCTGGAAGTTGTAGAACCCTCCATCGTAAGGGAATGGAAGGATTAAGTACCTTTTTTTTTATATCAGTTTCTAACTATGCAGAACTTGTCCTCTCCACAAAATTGCGTTCTTTCCATGCTTGTGTGAAAAATTTGTTCTCAATGGGATAAATCCCAAGCTTAATTTCCATCTAGCTAACCAACATGATAAATCAATATGTGCCAAAGGATGTCTACACTCTACAGTATAAGCATACTTTGGATCTACCATAATGAACTAGGTTGCTTCCCGTGTTCACATTGTTTTTCACTTCCCTGAACTGGAGGTAACTGATTACTCTGATTTGCTGGTGTAGGAAGTGTTTGAATATCATATAACCCTCCCCCTTGGCTTGGTGCAGGACTAGAAAAAACATCTTGTGTATCATGTGAAGTATGAAAGCGAGAAGCCATATAGTACCTCGGATCATGCTTGAGCAATAGACGGAGAGTGCACAGGTAGTGATTGCATGTATTGTTGATACATATCATATGCGGCTACAGGTTGATGTAATGACGAAGTAAGTGGCTTCGTGGCATTCCCTTGTGCAGGAGATTTTAAATCCATAACAAAATTTTCCTACCCATCTTATGCTCTCTTCACAGATTGCTTAATTGCATGAGAAATCTTTAATTTTGGCTTTCGTGTTTCACTCGATTTCATAGCACTTGCTTTTGAGAGGGTGGTGTACCATTGGTTGTAGCCCTTGTCTAAATTTAGTTAACTGTGTCTAATATGTAAACGCAGTTGTAATGTATCTCTTCAGGTTCATCTTAAGCTTTTCCACAACCTCCAAATATAAATTGACGGTGATAAATGAGTGCAGCATTGTGCCCCTCACGAGCTAATGATCCTTCATCACTTACGCTAGGTTGTACCCATGTATTTGTAGTAGTGTCTAGCATATATAGTTCCCATACAGGGTTCTTTCCATATGTACCACCAAATACAAACAAATTTGTTCCCTTTGTGGTACAACTATGGTTGTCCGTGGGAGAGGGCGGGCTTCCTTTCACCATCATGATTTGTATGGCAATTTTCCTTTCCATAACCACCAAACACATAGAGAAAGCGACCATTCTTAACCGATCTGCAACTATGGCCCATCTCTAGTCCGTTAAATTGAAAAATTTGTAATGTAATGCAATTTTGGCTAAGGAAGCCCCTCCCCTATGTGTTGAGTCCTTGTTTCTCCAGGTTCTTATATGAAAGGTATTGCTCCACCGGGGTCTCAAAGTCGTTAAAGTCAATAGCGGATTTCCCACATTTAAGGTGATTCCTTCATCTAATTCCAGGAAGACAACATAAGAGCGCATAGCGAGGAAGTCAAACCCTATTATAAGTCAATTACCGGAACAACTCATTGGGTCATTTGGGGTGGGTCTATCGATATCAAAAATCTTAAGAGATATGTGTTTCTAGATTTCAAACACATTGTTTACCAAGGAGTCATGCTAAATCAAGTAAGGAGAGGGTCAAATAATTAAAGGTGCCAGTGGGGTAGGCTCCACACAAGTGGATGCACAAAAATATGTGTAATGCATGAAAATATGTTGAGGGTTGAGGTCTCATAGAAGGGGTAATATTGTGACCATTTAGAAGGACTTTTATTGACTCAGGCCAACTTTGACCGATGTCCATGATGACTCAATGTGAGAGGTATGAAAAAACAATAATCCAAGGGCTAAGAAGCTCATTAAATAAGATAGGTGTACATAGAACATGCTTATGGCTTTGGAGGAGTGTGTCTTTGCACAACTTTATGCAAGTGAAAAAACTTAGAAGGATCTAGAGCCAACAAGGTGAAAGAAACACTCATAAGCATTTGTTTAGTACAACTCTATCATAGTTGGGCTACATATACAATATAATAAATTGTCCCATCATATGTAAGTACCATCTCACTTACAAAATAATAAAACATGATCATGAACATGACAAAATGACATTACAAATTATTAGAAGATAATTAAAAAGTTGCATCAAATCTGCATCTTGGAGTTTTGTAAGTGCAACTCTTTTGGCACATCATCATCTTCAACACTTGATTTTCATGCAAACTGAGGGGAAAGATAACCTATGTAGAATTTAATTTTAGGTCAACTCCCACCAAGGGTGGATTCATGGAGAATTTTATAGGGTAGAAAAAGGGTTGTGTCCCTTTGTCTTGTCAAGGAAATGAAGGAGGCAAGGTGAATCAGAAGCACAAATAAAATTTTTCAAATTTTCACCAACTCTCTGATTAGAGAAGGGAAAAAATGTTATTCATATTTTTCTAGGAGGACAGTATAAGAGCGCATAGCGGGGAATTCAAACCATATTCTAAGTCAATTACCTGAACAACTGATTGGGTCATTTGGGGTGGGTCCGTCGATATCAAAAAGCTTAAGAGATACGTGTTCCCGTCCCAAGTTTCCACAAGACGCGAGAGAGTTAGTACAAAAACGTTTTTTGGACATGCGAATGAAATTTTATTATGTTGTTGGCTGAATGGAGGGAGCAAGGGGAGGTGATACTTAGCAAGCACCCATTCCCCAAACTCACCCATTTTCAAGTTTTCAATAGATGAAAGAAGAGATTTTTTCCAGATGAGAAAAGAGATGTCCCCCATCATTCCCAACTAATTAGGGAGGGAAGTACTTACCAATAGGTAATTGAGGTTACCACCAAGGAGCCAACAAACTAGCTTGCCTGCTCGGATTCTCCCAACAAGAATCAATCAATAACAATAGTGAAGAATTTGTAATGGATTCCAACATTTTTATTTATTATTAATTTAAACCATAATTGTTTCCTTCCAAAAACAAAAAAAATTACAATTGATTTAATGTATGTTTAGTCTCTTCTAATTTTAATATATGTCTAATATGTTATAGTTGGTTTACTAGCTTTAGTTTCATAGTCTACATTTATACTTAGCTCCTATTTTTATACTAGATCCTATTAGGATACATTTTATCCTAGGCTTTTCTTAAAAGCAGGTTCATTAAAATCTCAATTTAAATATGATTTCCTCGGGCTCCAACTTCCCAGTTGTAATTTAAATGGATTTATTTGTTAATAGAATTTATGATCAACACATGGATCGATTCCAATAAAAGATTCGAATGGATCGATTTTTATGATAGATTTTATACTCTTTAGAAATATACCTGAATACCAGCCAAAATAAAAGAGGGGATATGGATAAAATAATACAAAGTCAAAAATGTTAAAGAACAAACCCTAACAAAACCATAAAACCCTAGAATATACAAAGGGGTTACAGTACAAGTTAAAATATCGCAAAACGATATACAATTTGTGTATCGTTTCCTTTCTTTCTCTAAGGTGAGTCCTAATAACTAGAATCCTTACATTTTCTTTCAG
Source organism: Pinus taeda (assembly GCA_000404065.3). Classification (NCBI taxonomy): domain Eukaryota; kingdom Viridiplantae; phylum Streptophyta; class Pinopsida; order Pinales; family Pinaceae; genus Pinus; species Pinus taeda. The sequence continues at coordinate 12,704 of APFE031530480.1, read as the reverse complement.
AAGGAGAAACCTACCACCTAGCAGACAATTTTGGAAATATTGAGAGCATAACATGAAAATAAAATAAGTATAAATGGTTGGAATTTATCATTATATTTCTTCTAACTAAACTATGACATGATACTTGTTATTTTTCAAAGCCAATAAAAATAGTAAACAAAAATTTCGCATAATGTAAGTGATTTCTTTTTATCTTCCAGCTTTGAATGACATTTTGTTTAGTTATTTTGTATCTTCAATAATTTTTTATATATCAAGATTCTTCTTGAATTTATGCGTTATGAAGTTTCCTTTGCAACATCTGGTGCAATTGCTAGTTATTAACTGCCTTAAATGAGTTTCGTCTTATGTGGCCATTGTCTTAAATATAAAGTTTTGTCTTAAAATAGTTTTGTCTCAAATCGTTTTTGTCTTAAATATAAAGTTTTGTAAAAAAGTATTTTTGTCTTAAAATATTTTTGTCTCTAATAGTTTTTGTCTTAAATATAAAGTTTTATCTTAAAATATTTTTTCTTAAACTATTTTGTCTTAAAATATTTTTGTCTCAAATTTCTTTTGTCTTAAACATAAAGTTTTGTCTTAAAATATTTTTTTCTTAAATTGTTTTGTCTTAAAATATTTTTGTCTCAAATTGTTTTTGTCTTAAATTTAAAGTTTTGTTTTAAAATATTTTTGTCTTAAACTATTTTTGTCTTAAATATAAAGTTTTGTCTAAAAATATTTTTATCTCAAACTTCTTTTGTCTTAAATTTTATACTTAAGACAATGCAATTGATATTAAATTTTAATGTAAAATAATTGAAATAAAAAAGTGATTTTTTAAGACAAATTATTTCTTTTGTCTTAAAAAAATGCCTTAAAAGTTCCCTTGGTGTAGTAGTGATAAAAATATGTTTGGGTATTAAAGTAATACCCATCATTGATAGTCTCATAATTACTTGAACTTAATACATATATGTCATTTCCATTCTAATGATTCACATTAGTCATTGTGTCATCAATCTCAAGCAATGTAAATCCTCTACCATCATCCAAAGTATAGTTAAAAAGAAATGTGGGATTTGATATTGAACTTGATGTGAATCAAACTTGAAACCTTCTAATTCATAGTCAAGAATTCTATCACTGTGCCATGGATCCATGCCATGAGTCACACCTGGGTTTCATGATATGTGGGTCCCATACTACGTGTAACACATGCAACTTATGCCTAAACTGATCTATGTGACAGGGTCATAGATAGATGGTCTAGATGGGTTGTGGCAGTTTTTTTTACGATGTTGATGGTTTTATATTTCATACCTGATTGAATGACTACTCTCCAGACTTCTCACATTGGCATTTTTTCTTACCCTCTATGGACAAACAAATTTTCAACGATAGGTTAGAGTTTGGACATAGTTATTCAACATTAAAGAGTTTACTTCGATAGAGAGAATGGTTTCAGTGCATACTTTGGCTATGCCTTGAGCTACAAGTGGTAGGGAAGGTTACATTTTCCTTTGTTGGTTAGTCTGATTTGTGCTATTAAAGTATATTAGTGTTATCTTGAACTTGTTATCAAAAACTTTGATTATCTTTCTTTTTGGGTGTTTACCATAGCTCTTTGAATATATTAACACAACTAATAAATTTACTAAGGGTTTTTTGCAGGTTGTTCAAGAGATTTTAAAAAACACTCCACTAATTGTTAATTCCTTTAGGTTTCAAAGTTTTTCCTTAGGTTATTAAAGAGGGAATTCTTGGAATACTAGCCCTTGAGGATAATTTCCTCTTTTCATGTTTGGTGAATGTCTCTCTGCAGATATAACATTTGGCTCAAGGTTAAAACGTTTCAGAAACTAGGATCAAAACCACTACCTTGAATTTCTTATTATCCTTAAAATACTTTCTTACCCTAGACATACATGATTAAAATGGTTACATTAAAATTTAGTTGTTAATATTCCTTTAATTCCTTTCTCTTAATATTTTGAGTAGAAGTAATATTCCACCTAAGAAAAATTTAAGAAATTAATAAAATAATGTAATTACCCAAATAAATGCCACGCTTATCAAAATACACACACACACACACACACACACACACACACACACAAGATTTAGTAAAAAAATTCGAAATTTAAATTGGTTACATATAATTAAAATCACATTCAACTCATGATTTACCCTTCATTAAAAATATTCTCAATATTATAACTTTTACAGAATAAGATATTAATTTTTTTTTTAATATTTAATGTAGTTTTGGGTCACATGGGCACCATTCATGCTTAAGGTAGGTAAATTATATTATTAAAAAAATTGTGAGTGCCTAGTTGCACATGTATCTCTTTCAGATTTTAAAAGAATTTGATTGGATTACACATTGTGACATGGAAATTCAATGTTAAGTTTTTAAAATATTTTTTCCTCTAATGTGTATGTTGATGACGCAACCAACTTCTATGCAAGTAATGAACCATATTCTCATAGTTACTATTCGTAGTTTTTAATACAAGGGATTTTAGATAATTAGGCGATTCTTGGTTTTATGTTCTATTAAATATATGATATACATGAAAGGGTTCTATTTGTGAAACCCCTCTTTCTTGTTTCTTAAAAACTTATAACCATAAATGTATTTAGATTTTTGATTGTGTGTAAGCTTTCAATAGGACAATTCGAGACCTCAAATGCTTAGAAAAATCCTCTAGGTAAAATTTTACTATCAAATCTCTAAGATTCAAACATTTAGTTTTAGTACTTGTTAAGTTATTTTACAAAGTAACAGCGCATTTCAACCCATAAACTCCTACTTTTCTAATTTTAGGGTTTATGGCTCCAAAAAAATACTATGTTTTCTAATTAATCATGTAATTTTGACATGTCTTTCAAAGCCATTGTTGATTGAATATCCAAAGATAAACTCTCTGTCACTTCTTCTCAATTCCATATTTCGTTTTACGACTTAGGTATTTGATAGGGGTACTAACAAAAGCTTCTATGTTTCTTTATGTTAGGTGTATGCTCCAAACGCTAATTCAATTATTTCCTTTGCCTGAAACATTTTCATTACCTCTTCGGGTAATAATCTCTTAACACCATCTTTCATTTACATGTATTGGAATGCTATGGAAAGAAATTTGATTTATATTAGCCACAACTACTTCTTCACAACTTTAGTTCTCTAGTTTACACACACACACACACACTCATTCCCTAGTGATGTATTAGTTGAAAAACTTAGCTTTCATAACTTAATATATTGAATCTTGAACAATTTATTTGGTTTGGCTCCTGAGTATGCTTAAAAACTCAATTTGGAGATGTTCAACCTCTTATAATACTCTTTATTTTCTTAGGGTTCCTAAAACCCTCAATTATATATGTTTTTTATAATTTGAAGTAAACTTCCGAATATGTTCCTTTGTACATGTGCATATAGTCTTTGTAAATATTTGAATTTAGTTTCTATTTCAATATTATTTCTCAACGAATAATGTGTATGGTCATTCTTAGGATATTATATAGAGTCTCAATTTCTACTATTAGTTTCTCCTTGAAAGAAATACCTAGCAGAAGCTAAGGTTCATAATCTTTCTATGTAAAATTATAAGATAATTTGTAGGATATAAATTATCTCTACCATTTATACCTTTCATTGTTTATGTTATGATCATATTTATATATATAGTTTCATGTTTTAGAATGAACATTTATTCCTAACTATGATTTATTTATTATAAGAACATATACTTAATTTTTGTAGGTTCTTTGCTATGAAAAAAATACAAGTATTCATGCTTGATTTACTATCACAAGCTACACACATTCATTCTTAGTTTACTATCAAAATCTACATGTATACATGCTACATGTATTTCCTTTCTTTTTTGTTTATATGTTCTAGTCATTATTAATTCTTGATGCAAACACTTTCATATTACACATTACTAATAACTTGTATAACTACAATACAACTCTTATCTGAATAATAAGAATACTTGGAAATAATATAAAAATGAGCATGTTCCTCCCAACTAGTGTATTGCCAAACATAACAATTCCCCCTAAGCCTGATACTTCTCTCCTATCATAAAACCTTCAACATTAAGTGGTGTACCTCCTCCTTCCCCATGCAAACTCTAGTAGTGTTCTACTTTAAGGATTGCATTCTCTCTTTTCTATACCTAGAATCTTTACAAAAACTCTTTTTCTTTGTCCTTCCCAACATGCATTTCTCTCCAGTTGTGCTTATCCTGCCCCCCCACCCAACACAACATCTCTCTCTCTCTCTCTCTCTCTCTCTCTCTCTTGTGATGTTGTATCTTGGTGGCATTTATTCCTCCTATAATATTGGGGAATCATGGGAGGTTACAAATGTGACAACTATGAATGATGAACCACACTAGCTAGTTCGAAATGCATTAGCAAAATTTTATCCAATGTGATTTCTACCGAAAAGACTCTTCTTAACTATCACCTTTTTTTTCCCACCTACTTGGGACTCAACCATTTTAACATTTTTTTGATAGCAAAGTAGTGTGACTACTCATGTGCTGGTTCCCATAATATTTCTAAAAATAATAGTTTTTTATTCTTGCACAAAAATATTTACATTTTTCATTTGAAATGTTTAATTTAGTCTTCACTCCTGTAACTTGAAATAATTACAAACAAATATTAATTCATGAAGTCTTGCAAAAACAATTGCAATAGGGGTATTACAAGAGAGTATTATATTATATATGTGTATCATATGATTGAATGATTGTTAATATTCTATTTTTCTTACATATTAATCTATGTGGTTGGTTAATTTAGTTTTATTCAGGGTGGTTTGGGAGAAAATAAATTTTGAATCTCCATTTCAAATTTCAACAAGTGACATGATTGAACTTAAAAAATAATAATCTTTGAGCCTTGTTGTTTGAGAAATGAAATAGTCCCTAAGAGCGGAATTAGATATATTCTTTGATAAAATTATAGAAGGATGATTTTTAGTTTAATAAGGATAATAATAAATAATGCCCACGGCTTTTTGGATTGACAAGTGAATGGGTGCAACTGCCTAAGACTCCTTTTGAGATAGGTCATTGGTTAAATCCCAATGGGATTACCTACCAATAATAATAATAATAATAATAATAAAATATTAATCAATATAGTTAATTTATTGCTATACCTCTATACCTGTTTTCGAGTATTTTTCAATGCTTTATGGTTTAATTTCATAAGGCTTTATTATTTTATATTATTAGTCCCTGCCCCTTTGGGGCTATACAAACTATAGTAATCATTTGTTTAATTCACATTATTTGGACACATAGACCAATGCAAGAAGAAAGCAAATTCCTATTTTAAACCAAAGTTGACATGAAACAATTGCAAATTTTGTTCTTCTATCCAATTAACCATTTGGAGATCTTATTTGGCCTCATATAGAGGAAATACTTAGGATAAAATTGAAACAATGACCTTTCATTAAGCTCATATGAATTAATGATATCTTTGTCTAACATTAATTCAAAAACAATTAACGTTAACCCATAAATTTACCCATAATACACCTTCGCTTGCTTTCCATTTTCTTTTGGTGCTTCAACTCTCATCTGTCATGTACACTATTTTGGCTAACTCTTGAGTTGTCAATTGTTACATACACCGTGATCTTCAATCTTGACTTTTCAAGAGTATAGTGTTGGAGATAATACAGAGAGGGGGGGGGGGGTGAATTAGTATTATCAAATTCTTTTCAATATGTTTTCCCGATTTATACTTTAATTCAATCTTCAGATATTGATCATTAACTTGTATGGAAGTACCATATAATAATGAGCATGAACAAGAAAAACAGATAGTCACACCAAAGAACACCAAATATAAGGTGAAAACGCAATGTGGGTGAAAACCACCTGCTGCAATATGTCTCTATCTTCTTTCAATTAGAAACTTCTTAGACAATGATTTTGTACTGGTGCAGTCCTTTACTAGTACGCAGGCTGCAACCTGCAGAGAGCTACAACTCTCTCTCGTTTTCCAGTCTCTTCTGGAAGGGAGCTACAACCCCCTTAGCTCTTTTCCTTCTTTAAGGACCACGTTTCATTAATTTTCAAACTGGATCCATGGACATCAAATAGTAATCAAGTACATGCAAATCATCCAATCGCCTTATACAATCAACCAATGAATCACCCAACACTTCAGAATGCTGTAAACAGAAAAGTAGTACCAGAAGTCTAAACCTAGAATTCTGCTGCAATAGATAAAATATAGTCAACAAAAGTTTCAAGATAAGTCTGCAACTTCACCAAGAGGGGCCTGTGAATATCCACAACTCTTCTGAGTCTAAACTGTGTAGATCCGCACTGGTGGTTCTTCTGCTCTGCGTACTTCTTCTCAGGTCCACACTCTCACTGTCGAACAGACAGCGTACGTCTGCACTGTGCCTTTTCTCACACTGTGTACCTCGCACTTCTCCTTTTGCAGAGCTGCATGCGGCCCGCACTGCACCTTCTCTGGTGCTGCGTACCTCACACGAGCCTTTTTCTGCATTGCGTACCCCCCGCACTGCTCCTTCGGATCACCTGCAGACTTCTGATTAGGGCCAAATTAATAGTCCTCCAATATGCCACAATCAGTCAGATCCACAGATCTGCTTATGCACCCGAGAGATCACGACTTATCAGTAGATTCGCCTTAAGTTTTCTCCTTGATTTAGATCTAGCGTTTAAAATCAATCACCCAAAATTTCAGATCTTAAGATATTCAAATTTCACAAGTATTTGGCCAAAAGATCTCCTTTCCTTTTTATAGGCAAGCCTTTCACAATACCATGGTCCAAAACCATAGTAACACAATACCATGAACCCAATACCTTGGACCAATATTTGTAGATGCAAAACCATGGACCAAAACCATAGGTCGGGCTAAATACCATGAACCATTCATAAATATTCCCATGTGCACGCACTTTTCTACATTGGAGAGAGTGAAACTGGGGTCCACACCTAATGAATGGAGAACCTGCGTGCATGTCTGCATTCCTTGGTCGGCGTACCTGTGGGTCCGCAACTTCTTCTATGATTACCTTCGGATATCTTAATTTCCATGATTTTGAGTGCCTGAACTGAGATGTGCCACGTGAGTGAGTTGCCATCAAGTACAAAACCTGTACTATAGAGCCAAGCCAAAAGCATAATGCCAACAATCTCCCCCTTTGGACTTGATGGCAACCTCAAGATCCTCAATGTCATTCTCCCCCTTGACATCAAGGGCAAAGGGTTATGCTCCCCGTGAGAACATGCTTAAGTCTTTGCTCTGCTGATAATGCTCCCCCTGACCAGATCCATAATCCACCATAAATTTCTTCAAGAAGAACCATAATCCACCATGACCATGAAAGAGATTGCATCCATGTTTAGATCAGCATCCATGTTCTCCTTCTGTGCTACCATAATGCCAACAATGCATTATATGTGCTCCCCCTGAACTTGTGCCATCAATCTACAACCAATCCATAAACCAGCAAATGTACGCGTATACCACATAGAAACCTCACGTACAATCAATAGATGAGATTCAACAACAAGATGATGCATCAACTACCCCTAGCTTTTTCCTGAGGTATTCAAATGTTTCCCTAGGCAATGGTTTGGTGAAAATATCAGCAACTTGTTCCTTAGAAGGAACATACTCCAACTTGACCTTTTGTTCAATTACTTGTTCCCTGAGAAAGTGATACTTGATCGGTATGTGCTTGGTCTTTGAATGCATGATTGGGTTCTTTGAAACGCTGATTGCACTTGTATTATCACATAAGATGGAGATAGGTGGTGTACAAGTGATTTGAAAATCCTACAAAGTTTGCATCATCCATAGAAGTTGGGTGCAACAAGATGCAGCAGCCACATATTCTGCTTCAGCTGTAGATAAATCAATCGAACTCTGTTTCTTGCTGAACCAAGATACTAATTTGGAACCCATAAAGAATGCACCACCACTTGTGCTCTTCCTGTCATCCATGCTTCCAGCCCAATCTGCATCTTTATAAGCATGAAGTGTGAGATCTGTATCTCTAGGATACCATAAGCCATAGTTTTGAGTTCCTTGAAGATACTTGAAATTTATCTTCACTGCCTGAAGATGAGTTTCCTTTGGATTTGCCTGAAATCTTCCAACTATTCCCACTGCATGCATGATGTCTGGTCGGGTACCTGTCAAATAAAGTAGACTTCCAATCATAGA
>APFE031530478.1:26103-63903 GCA_000404065.3 Pinus taeda | reverse complement strand
AACAGAAGTAAGGAGTTCTTCAATACCCTGAAGGAGAAGGACCTACAATTACACATAGAACTTGGAGATGATGGGAGGTATAGTACCAAAGGGATTGGTACTGTCACCTTTAAGAGGGAGTCAAGCTCCTACCTTCACAAGTATAATGTGATTTTTGTAGATCATTTTTCCTGCAAATGCTAGATATATGTTAATTTTTTCAAAATGTGGTCAAATTCAACCTTGGAAAACTCAAATGGCTAAGATAATGATTGCATTAGATTTTTATTTTTGAGATGACCAAATTCAACCTAAATATCACCTTATTTGGACAAGAAAAATTTTAGTTTTGAATAATTTTTATTATGGAATGGGTCAGCCCTAACCACATGTGTAACTTCTTAGGTCGACCTCAACCCCAAGTGGACCCTCATGAAAGCCTATAAATAGAACAGACCTCAAGCTCATTTAGACACATTTGAACAAGCCATATTCTCTTCCCTTATAGTCTTGGGTCGCATAGGCCTGTCGGACGAAAGTTGGCACAAGGGTTTGAAATCTCAGGGTCAAAGCTCACACTGATCTAGGGTTTTCTATATCTTGGACATTGGCACAGAATTGGACATTTCAGTGCCTAGAAGCTAGCACAATGTGTTATGGGAGCATCTATGGAGCCATGGATGCTGGCACAATGGGTTATGAGAGCATCCAAGGCTTCAGAGATAGATCAAGTTGTATTAATTCCCGGACGCTTGCACAGAGTGGTCCTGAGAGTGTTTGGGCTACCATAGATGCTTGCACAACAACCTTATAAGAGTGTCTAGGGCTTGAAGCATGTTTGGGTATGTTTGACAATGGACGCCCTCATCCAGTTCATTGGAGAGTGTCCAAATATATTCTGGACATATTCATCCAGTTATGTAGAGAGCGTCCAAATCTGCTATAGACACTCGCACAATGCCCGGGACTCATGGATGATATTTCTGTATTTCGAAGATTCTGCTTAGTGACAACAATGTTCATCAGTATCCAACAGTTGTCTATAATTAGTGACAACACTTTAGTCCTCGAAATCAGGGTTTTAATTATAAGCATGATTAGATTTGTTTCATGGATATCATATTTATTTTGTTTCATAGATAAAGTTATGGATCATTTTACTCTCTTTTTCTGAATCATTTGATGACGATCTAAGAAGAAGAAGATTTGCAAGGGTTTTCCCCATGGTGGGTTTTTCCCTGGTCTTAGACGAATTTTGGTGTCTCTATGTGTGTGAATGCTTTTCTTCTATTGTTCCTTTATGTTTCAGTACATTGATGATGATGATGATGTTCTCTCTATATAATTACATCTAATGAATAATGGTGTAGATCTGAATAATGTAATGATGGTATGGGGTGAACTTAATGTATAAATGAAGAAATGAAATTATCAAAGAAAAGAATAATGTAGCCCTATGACAAGTTAACATGGAATTACAGTTGGGCTGAAGAAAATCCATGGAAATCGCCCCAATGTTGACAGCTTTGATGGAAGAAAGAAGAGGATGGCAGAGACCTAAAATAATTCTAGGGTTTGAAGAAAACCCTAAGAAACTTTATTATTAGGGTTTGATGGATTCTATGAGGTTAGGTTTGGAGAGAAAGGCTTGGTTTATGGAAACAATATGAGGTATGGAACCTAGTTGGTCAATGTGAAGATTCTCAAGCACTTGAATTTTTTTTTATGAAGCCCTAGATGGGATAATCCCTAGCAGACCTAGTTCGATAATTGAAGGAAACATTGGTATATGGACCATGGACATTGATGGATCTTAAAGTTTGGTGCAAGAGGGAGAGGATCACCTCTCATTAAAGATAAGTATTTGTTGACTTATGATGCCTCTTAATTTTGTTTAGACCTATGGATATGATGATTATTTTTATTGCTTATACTTCCTCCATATGTATTTGCGTATATGGATGTTTCTAACCTCCTTGATGAGATATGATGAATAGATCCTTCTTGAGGATCATGTGTAATGCAGGAAGGATTCCTAGAGTCAGAAGAGGTAAATAGGTACTTTATGAAATAGTGGCAAGCACTACAAGATGCCTATAAGAAGGTGCACAGATATTTGAATACCACAAGGTATGCATGGTATGTTGTCTTTCAATTATTGGCTCGGTAAGCCCTAAGGTATGATGAGAATGTCTCTTTATTTGATGGCTCATACATGCATATGAAAGTGAATTACATCTATGTTTCCTATGATGAAATGATGCACCTATGTTGAACATTTTGATCTTCTTGAATTCCATAAGGTTATCTAATATTGATACATTGATACACTTGATGATTGGATAACATCTATCTGTTGGATATCTTGATCTATAAAGAAGGCTAGCACCTTGACTCTAGTAAATGATACTCTTGATACTTGTCATGATGGATTTTATATAGAAGGATAGCTTGTTGACTCCTATACACGAGTCTGCTGATAATGCTTGTGATAAGCATGATGAAATCATATGGGAAGAGATATTAACACTCTTGTTGTTTTGATAAAGCTTTATTGAATTAACTAAATTAATCTCATTGATCATGATAATCATGGTAACCTTGATGTTAGAGGTATAAATATGAGATTGATATTCTAGATCTCATACTACTTGTGGTCATGTCTTGATGGAATATGGTCAAACTGAATGTCCTAACTTGATGAAGTGACTTTATAGAAAGTGCTATTGTGTTCATAATCTCTGAGATATGATGTTGCATCTATATGCTTCTTTGAGTCTAATTTTTTATGAAAGATTGAAGTCATGATGCTGATAGCCATGACAGATATATGTTTATGATCTAACAGATCTGTTGTTGCATGACTCTAGCAAAGACAAACTGATGACATGAATGAAGATGAATGAAGTAGATCCCCAGTTAGAGGAAGAATCTCTTCTCAGACCACTATTTGCATTATGTACTATTGAAATATGATTTATGTGCATCTGACATTATTGATCTGCAACAGAGTCTCAGATCTGAAGCTCATAAATAAATTAGGGTTTCTACTCCAGACACAGTCACAAATCTGGGAGATCTCATCCCTAGAGGCTCGCATGCTAAGGCCCAGATAACATCCAAGAAGCTAAAGATGCTCTCATGCTAACCTGAAGGGAACGTCCATGGTGTTGACTACAATTGACCATCATCTGAAGCTTTTTGAAGCTGTGTGAACTTTGAATAAAGGTATCTCTGATATACTCTACCTTTGTAATATGATTTCTGAAGTTGTTGGGTTAAATTGTTGATCACATAAGAATGAAGTATTGTGCATGAAATCAGATGTTCACCTAGAAAATTTCAGTACCACAGATGTGTTGCAGATAACTGCAAGATCTGCAAGTAGGAAAAGGTTGAATGTTTGCCATAATATGAAAATGTAGACTAAACTTAAGTTTGCAGGTGACTGGGACATACATATAGATAGGTCAATATGGTTTTGCTACAAGAGATTGGCATGATTTGGCTTATTGATATAAATAAGCAGTGTTTAGTGTTTTGCCATGTTACTTGATAATAACTTTGCATTGATGATTGAGAGATGCTTTGGTTACATATCTCTCTAAGATAGTAAATTTGGACTTGATCTGATGTCTAATGATTTGATTTTACGATTCATGATTTTCCCTGATCTCAATGCTATGTGGGTATTCAGAAATTGGCCTCCTTGTTCCTAGTACAATGGTTGAGGTAATGATAATTGTGATTCAACATGATTTGAAATAACTGCATGGATGTATTGTTATTGATAGAGACTATTCTTAAGCACATTTGGATGCTACTTTAGTATGAGATCTACCATGAGATCTTGGACGAGAGGTCCATAGCATGACCGAGGTTGAACATGATGTTGCTAGTATGGCTAACTATGAGACAAGATGAAGAAGCTCCTTATAGAGTTGTCTGAGCATGATATGGATATGACATGGATACATTATGATCTGATTAGCATAAAGTCCCATATTTATAGTTAGGACTAAGATACTCTCATATATTGAGATAGTGTAGTTGTTCAAAACAAGCTCAGGCTTGTGGTTGATGCCTCCTTGAGAGGGAGGATGATTATGGTATCCTTTTGTGATTTATATGATTATATATGATCTGACATGATATTTTATTTGATTTTTTATTTGAACAGGAAATGACTATTATTAAGACAAGAAAATACCATATTTGAGTATGATGAGAGCATCGCTGATTGAGGACACTGAGCCAACTCTTCCTCCCTATTTGAGCTCCCAGGGTGAGGAATTGAGATGGAGGGCTCTTGGGATTGATGGAACTTTGGAAAATAGGGTGTTACCCCTATTTGTTACCCATAGGTTCGGAGGATGTTGCTCCCCTATTTTGTCTTTGTAGAGTATACTCCAGTTGGCATCATAACCACAAGCAGGTCGGCTTGTGGGGAATACCGCTTCTCGTTTGGCCAATGAGTTGAGAGTGTACTTGGGGTGTACAACACAAGTCAATTATGATGCAAGTGTTTTACCACATGGCTATTTAGGGTCATCGATGGGAAGATCAGTAGGCAATACAATGGGTTGACATAACCCTATGCAATTCCATATTGATATTGATCTCTTGATGAGATCTCGAGGTTGATATTTTCTCCCCTATGTGTTTGGAAATCCTATTTATCGATATGGGGTTGTAGAAGTATATCTCCGCCATGAGATTCTGGGTCGATATGTACTCCCTGATGTGGTTCTAGGTTGAGATATCCTCCTTGATGATATTCTCTCCCAAGACGATTGATAATGTTATTGCGAGTAGCAACCCACTGGAAGAGATTCCAAGTAGAATCCTGATGGATAGAGGGTGGTAGCTTAAGCTCCCCTCTGGCAACAAATTATTCTTATTCTATATTTGAGAATGTTCAACATACGACTAGGACACCTGAAGAAAGACTGCGAGTATCGAAAGGGAAAAGAAGGAGACATGCAGCAAGAAAATAATATTTCATTAGAAAATATTATTGATGCTTGGGTGGTAGATTCATGGGCCTCATTCCATGCCACACCTAATAGGAAACATTCTTATGATTCTATTCAAGGAGATTTTGGACAGGTTCGATTGGGTGATGATAAAACTTGTAAAATCATTGGAATGGGTACAGTTTTCATAAAATAGAAAAAATGGAAATCAGTGGCTATTGAAGGAGGTAAGGCATGTTCCAGATCTGAAGAAAAATCTAATTTCAACAGAGCAGTTCGGAGGTGAAGGTTGCGTAACTAATTTCACAGATAAAACCTAGAAGGTCACTAAAGGATCCCTAGTAATAACGAAAGGAGGAAAGGTTGGTACATTGTATTTATGCAATGGTATTTCTAATTATGTTAATGATTTAACCTCTACAGGAGAAGATAAAACATTGTGGCATCATAGGCTCAAGCACATGAGTGAGGAGAGGATGCAGATCCTTCACTTAAGAAATTTGTTGCCAGGCTTGAAGCATGTTGATTTAAAATTCTGTGAGAATTGTGCTTATGGAACAGAAGAGAGTGAGATTCCTTAGAGTTGGGAAAGAAAATAAGAGCGAAAAATTAGATCTTGTGCATACAGATGTATGGGGACCTGCTCAGGTATAACCTCTTGGCGGCTCTCGTTATTATGTTACTTTTATTGATGATGCAACCAGAAAAACCTCGATTTATTGTATTCGAAATAAATGTAACGTATTTGATATTTTCAAGAAATGGAAAGTTTTTGTTGAAAATGAGACACGAAAAAGGTTGAAGTGTCTCAGATCAAACAATGGAGGTGAATATTGCAGCAAAGAGTTTGATAGGTACTGTTCAAAGAATGGAATTCGTAGAGAGAAGACAGTTCCAAGAACACCACAAGAAAATGGTGTGTTAGAAAGGATGAACAGGACAATCATGGAGCATGAAAGGTGCATGAGGTCGCATGCAGGATTGCCTTTACAATTTTGGACAGATGTTGTAGATACTGTTGTTTATCTAATAAATAGAGGGCCTTCAAGTTCCTTGGATGGTGGTATTCCAAAGGAGGCATGGACAGGTAAAAAAGTAAACTACTCTTTTTTAAAGACTTTTGGTTGTGAAGCCTTTGTCCACATTAATAAAGAAAACAGAAAAAAGATTGAGGGAAAATCAAAGTAATGTACCTTTATTGGATATGGTGTTAATGATTTTGGTTATCTCTTTTATGATTATGAAAAACACAAAATCATTAGGAGCATAGATTTCATATTCAATGAAAAGGTTTTGTATAAGGATCAGATGTAGGAAAAGAAACGGGAAAAAGAAAACAGAGAATACACAGTGCTTGATGAGATCACAGGAAAAGTGATGGTGCCTGAAAATCATAATGATCAATAGCCAGAAAAACAACCACAACAACAACAAGCACCTCAAACACCTGAAAGTGGTGTTAGAATATATACCAGGATAAGTAGACCCCCTGAATGATACTCTCCTTCATTATATTACATATTGTTGACTAATTCTGGTGAACCAGAATGTTATGAAGAAGCAATATAGGTAGAAACTAGGAAGAAGTGGGAGAAAGCAATGGAAGAAGAGATGGACTCCTTAGCACATAACCAGACTTGGGACTTAGTTAGGTTGCCTGCAGGTAAAACAACATTGCAGAATAAATGGGTTTACAAGTTGAAGGAAGAAGATGGAGGTAGAAAAAGGTATAAAGCTAGACTTGTGGTGAAAGGGTTTGCACAGAAACTGGGTATAGATGTTGATGAGATATTTTCTCCTGTTGTTAAAATGACTTCAATGAGAACTATTTTAAGTCTAGTAGTAGTTGAAGATTTGCATCTTGAGCAGTTAGATGTAAAGACAACCTTTCTCCATGGGGATTTGGAGGAAGAGATATATATGTAGAAACCACAATGATATGAGGTAAAAGGGAAGGAGAAACTAGTGTGCAGGTTGAAGAATATCTTGTATGGCTTAAAACAGGCTCCAAGGCAGTGGTATCTAAAATTTGACAGGTTTATGTCTGAACAAGGTTATACTAGATGTCACTCTTATCATTGTGTTTATCTCAAAAGGAAAAACGATGGTAGCTATACTATATTGTTATTTTATGTAGATGGCATGTTTGTTGTAGGTTCTAACATGCAGGAAATAAATGTGCTCAAAAGAAAATTGGCAAACTCATTTGCAATGAAGGATTTGGGTGCTGCAAAACAAATCCTTGATATGAGAATAACTAGAGACAGGAATAATCACAAATTAACATTGTCTCAAAGTGAGTACATAGAAAAGGTGTTGAAAAGGTTTAATATGTAGAATGCAAAACTAGTTAGCATACCTTTGGCTAGCCATTTCAAATTAAGTAAGGAGGAGTGTCCCAAGACTCAGGAAGAAATGGCTCATATGTCTAAAGTTCAATATGCATCAGCAGTTGGAAGCTTAATGTATGCAATGGTCTGCACAAGGCCTGATATTGCACATGCAGTGGGAGTTGTAAGCAGGTACATGAACAATCCAGGAAAAGAACATTGGATGGCAGTGAAGTGGATTCTCAGGTATTTGAGAGGTACCACAAATCAAGCATTATGCTTTGGTGGTTCAAACATTGCTCTATAGGGATATGTTGATGCAGATATGGCGGGTGATAGAGATAACATCAGGAGCACAATAGGGTATGTGTTTACTGTAGGTGGACAATTGTCAGTTGGGTCTCAAAACTGCAAAGTGTTGTTGCAAACTCAAAAATAGAAGCAGAGTCTGTTGATGCTACAGAGGCTAGTAAAGAAATGATTTGGTTACAAAGGTTTCTGGATGAATTGGGTAAGAAGCAGGAGTTGGACAAGTTATACAGTGACAGCCAGAGCGTCATACATCTTGTAAAGAACTCTGCATTTCATTCCAAGACTAAACATATACAGCTCAAGTACCATTACATGTGGTCAGCGTTGGAAGATGGACAGTTGAAGCTGGAAAAGACACACACTAGCCAGAATCCTACCGATATGTTAACAAAAGTTTTAACAAGGGAGAAATAGAGAATCTACTCAGTTTAAATTGGTCTTCAAGTATGATGAAGAAGATGAGAAAAAACCAAGTCCAAAGTGGAGTCATTGTCCAACAAATGAAGCGGTAGTGGAGTTGATATAATCAGTCTCCAAGTGGGAGATTGTTGCGTGTGGAGCCTGATTATCTTTTGTATTCAAAGGCATCACCACATTGGACCCCAGTTTGTAATGGAGTGGCAACGCCACCCATAAAATATTCGCTTTAGGGGGGGCGGCTGTGACCTTTGGGAACGCCCCCCCCGACGGGGGGATTAGGGGCAGCGCCCCCGAAGCTAAAAATAGATGAAAAATTGCCTTGTAAAAGGTTGTAATTTCGTAGTCAATCTGGGCCATTCATTAGGTAGAGATCTGATAGTAGAGGTTATGTTTAATTTAAGGTTATTTGCCCTAGAAGGCAACCCCTCACTATATATGAGGGAATTGTATTGCGTCTATGTATATCTGTATTCTGAGTGAGGAAGAGAGAGGAGATTGAGAGCGAAGAGGGAATTACAGCGGATCTGTTGTAGGTTGTATCTCTTCAGTTTGTTGGATAATATAAAAAGAATGACTGGTTGTTTCTTCATGGACATAGCCCAAACTGGGTGAACCACGTATATCTGTGTCTCTCTTGTTTTATGCTTTTTCTATGTTTATATTTCTGCAATATTTTATATGTTCTATTGATTTATAATATATAATTCTCTAATAGTAAGGACCATAGTACTTTGGTGATAATTTATTATCCTTCTTAGCTTGCTTTAGGGACATTTGTTTGTATGGTTGTATTTGTAAAAATACCCAAATGCCTATATCAAAACTTCTTTCGCTGCGATGTTGATATACCTGTTGTTTCATTCTATTCTGCACCAAAGTGGGGTTATTCTTTAGAAGTTGGAGAACTTGTTTTTGATGCTCGATGTGATCTTTCATTGCCTGCACCTTTTTCTTCTTGATATGTCCTTCTATATTAAGAGTTTGAGGAGTGGTAATTCCTGCCAATGCATTACAAGATATGGTCAAATTCATTTCTTGATGCTCCATGTGATATTTCAATTCTTGAACCTTTTTCTTCTTGATATGTCCTTTTATCATGAGACTTTGAGGAGTGGTAATTCTTGTCAATGCTTTACAAGATATGGTCAGATTCATTTCTTCTTTCCATGGGGTTTGTTCTTGGTGTATATCCTCTTCTTTTGACATTTCTTGATCCTTTTCTTCCTCCTCTTCACAATCTATGTAAAATAATTTCTTCTCAGCACACTTATGACCTTTAGTGTATTTTCCATCACAACTGTAACAAATCCCTTTTTCTCATTTTTTTTTTCCAATTGTTGTGGTGTAAACCTTGTAGGTTGTGGAAGAATAGGAGAAACAACACTTCCAATTTATAGTTGTGAGTGTTAGGATTCCTTTTTCCATAATTCCACTTTAAATTTTTCTTGCCAACCTGAATGGCTTCTCCACTAAATCAGGTTCCCAAAGACGAACCTCATTTTGAATGTTATCCTTTAAAGTCCCTATGAAGGCATAAACCCTTTGGTTCTATGGAATATCATTTACCCTTATATTCAATTTTTGGAAGTAGTCAATGTTCTCTTCCATTGAACCCTTTTGTTTGAGATTTATCAAGTGACAAGTGGTTTACAAGAACAAAGCCATTTATACCATAAAAATTGATTCGGTTCTAAATATAAAGATGCAATATGTACCTTTTGTAATAATTGTACACCATATTGAACAAAATATTGCTCCATTTGTAGTATCCAATTCACTAGATCCTTTCCATCAAACTTCCTCATATCGCGTTTTCTTGATTTTAGGAGCTCGATCTTGCAACAACTGTAACTCTGTAATTTTAGATCTCCTATTTCTAAAATTACGTCATGTGGTAGCTCTCTGGTTCCTCTTTCTAATGCCACCCGTCTGATCAACATTGGATTCTCCAAGAAAGAGTTATGCCCAATCTCCCAAGATTGCCTGATTATATAATTTTTCCGTAGAGAAAACTTGTATGATCTTCCACGTGTCACTGTTTCAACCTTCAGATTAGAAAAAGACACACATAAAAACTACAGTTCGTCCTATTTCTACAAATTCTTACGAAATTTCAATTTGATGCTCAAAGAGAAAGTTATGACGATTTTCCCAAGGTCACCTGTTTGGAATGTAATTCGAGAGTCTACAAAAACCCTAACTTCCTCAGATCATATCTCTGAAAATATAGCGAGATAAGATCTAAAATTCAGGACTGAGATTCACCAGGATTTTGGCTCAAATGGGTTATAGTTATAGATTTGAACCTTCGTAGAAAAAAATTATAGCAACAATTTCACGATGACCTGTTTGAGATGGAATTTTGGAGTCTACAAAAACCATAAATTCCTCATATCATATCTCTGAAAATGTAGTGATACAAGATCTGAAATTCAAACTTGAGTTTCATAACGATTTCATCTCAAATGGGTTTTTTTTTTAGCTTATATAAAAAATTCCATTATGGCCTGTTTGGAGCAGCGAAACCGTGAATCCAAAGCTCTGATACCAAATGTTATGAAACCGTCTCACAATAGAAAAGAAAGATCAAAGCCTTAGAAATCAACCTCTTCGAGGGGACAACCTCCTTTACATTACACAAATGAAAAATTATTGGATGATACAAATGAGAATACCTCCTTTCTATATATAGGAGTCTAAGGGTTCCCAATACAATCAGAGCCTACATAACAATAATATTGTAGGGGCACAACAATAACAATAGTGGGCTTTTGTGGGGCATAATAATAACAACATGGGGACTATATGGGCACAATAATACAACAAGCAGGTTGCACTACTAACAATAAGGGGTTACACTAGTAGTATAAGGACCTAACACAAGCTTCATTTCATGCACCTACATATACTATTGGTTACTAACATGTGGATGGAATGAAGCTTCATTTACGAGATCAAGTGAAAGACTCGACCAAGAATTTACGATATCTAATCAAAGACTCGAATTAGAGGGAGATATGTTTCATTTTTTAATGAGCTTTACATAGTAAAATAATTATTCTCATGACACCTTGTTTCATTTTTTAATGAGCTTGACGCAAGAAAAGGAATTTTTCTCTGAGACCTTGTTTCATTTTTTAATGAGCTTTCCATAAGAAAAGGAACTATACTCTGGCTCCTTGATCATGACCTTCAGAAGGCCATGGATTCTGAGAGGTTCTCATCATATGGGAGAAATCACTCTGGAAGGGACACATATCAAGGGATCTAATGGAAATATCAGGCTCGAATTCCCCCAGTACCTAATGCACTACATCACCTATTAGATTGTCAATAAACACAGGCATATAACAGGTTGCCACATAATTAATCTATGGTGGGGGAGATACCACTTGCATATAAGGACCATTTAGGTAAGTTGGTTGATTGGGAGTCAAATTAAGACCAATGCATGAAAGTTGGTCAATAGTCATGATTCTTCCTTCATGCAGGAAACACATCACATAAAAGAGTGAAGAGACAAGAGCTCCCATGTCATAAACATAGTCACGCCCAAGGAGTAAATTAAAATCAAAAGGGAATTGGAATACTATCATATCTTTATAGACATTTTTTCTCCCAAAGTAATAAGGAACTGAGGAAGGAACCCTAACAATTGAATGTTTCCTCTATTAAAATCCAACAGAATCTAGGTAACGATCACAAGATGCGGAGAACCTAAAGCTTGACAAGTAGTCGAGGACATAATACTAACATACGTGCCTTCATTTATGATTGTGCCATGTACAAGCACATTATGAGCATGTACTATGATATGGAAAGGCATGTAAGGAGGAAGACAATATCCTGCCAGTGGATTCCAATCAAAGGAAGTGACCATACTACTTGGATGGGGGCGTTGTGAGAATGGGAGAACTTCCCCCTTGTGCTATGGGAATGGGAGAAATGCTCACCTGTGTTGTGGAAATGGGAGGATTTCCCCCCTGTGCCATTAGAATGGGAGGATTTCCCCACAATTCATTGGAACTTGAAGAAACGAGAAGAACTTGAGTGGTATGAAGTTCACTCTCTATGGGAAAGGTACGATCAACTAGAGGTGGAATCAAATCAACCATTTAATCAACCAATGGTTGGTCAAGAACAGACTCATGGGATTCACGTTCAAAAATAGTGGGATTGAGTGGAGACAGATTCTGATCAATCACTTCATCAACTAGTGGAGGATTAGGGAAAATCTTCTGGTAGCTAGTTGGAAGTTTCAGTTGAGAAATAGTAAGTTTTTCCAACACTTTTGAGGCTTCATCCACATAAGGACAAAGGTTAATAGTATGGTTCCCTTGACATAACCTACAAAGAAACTTAACTTTACCCTTTTTCTCGTGAACCTTATGATCACTAGTTGATGGTTTGTCACCAGCATGATCCCTAGAAGCTAACGACAAAGTTCGATGTGAGATGGTGGACCACACTTCTAAGACCTTGGGAATACCAATACAATGTCTAAGAAAGTGGTCACCCTTATATAAATTGCAAGGTAATTTAACTTTGTGGGGCTGATTGGAAGGTTCCTCTGTACTAGTTGCATCTGTAACAATGGTTGCTTGGTTTCCCCCTTTCTTATTTTTCTTCTTCTTCTTCCCTTTCTTCTTCTTCTTAGCTTCTTGGTTACTAGAATCAAGACTTTCACTAGGTGAGGAGGAAGAAAGGATGAAGAAACAACAATTTAAGAAGGGAAAGGGTAAACTTTAGGATCAACTTGAGGTTCATACTGTTCAGGTGGAGGAGAACTTGGTTGAGGAACAATTTGGACATTTGGAACCATAGGGGTCAAAAACAACCAAACATGTGAACCAATTGTAAATCCAGGAAGGGTCAATGTTTCCATATAAGGAGCACTAATATTTCCAAAAGAAGGAAAAGGAATAAGATTCCCTTCAGAGGGGTTTCCTTTATCGGTAGACTCGGGAACTATTGCCATTAGTCTCAACCTAAGATCTACTGAGGATTTGTTCCACAATGAGGATGAAATTCCGCGGTCAATTAATTGATTTTATAAATTAAATACAGAAAATAAAACAGATGGGTAACTAGGAAAAAAAGGAATACCAAGCAACTGTGAACTGCAATATACCACCTTGGTAAACTAAGGATTTACATGCGTGTAGGTAATCTCCCTAAATGTTGTGTTCGGTATATCATAGTATACAAGGCAACTGACTCAGTTACCTAAGGTGAGGATAGAAACCTATGATGGACATCCAAAATATACTCAACAGTATATGGAGGCGTAGTTCGTAGTAGTGTTGTCTAATGCGTAATAGTGCGATGAGAGCGTTACCATAGACTTTTCATACATGGAAGCCCATCTAATATGCCTGAAGGTACATGGAGAATGATCTGATACACTTACATATGTTGAACGAGATATCACCCCCAAAATGAAACACTGGCAAAAAACGACAACTCCTAAGTTTAAAGATGCTCGAACATGTCAATAGCCTAGACCTCTATGTGCTTTCATTAATGTTGCAAATGCTCCTTAGGTTGATTCAATAAATTTTAAAGTTTATCTTAAGTTAAGTTTCGATTTCAAAGCTCAAAACTTGATGTCATTTGAACATACCTATGATGCAAATAATATGACAAAAAGAACTCATTTCATTTTCCTTTTAATAATGAAAGGCCTAACTAAGTAGGGGAAGAAGAAATCAATGAACAATGCAACAAACAATTGATGCAACAACTGATATCCTCAGCTTCACTATTCCAATCAACCAAAGCCCTATATGCAATGCAAATATTGGTTTTCCTTTTCATTTCTTGTAATGTTTCAAATGCAAATAAACATATGAATGCAACTTGATCATTGACAAAAAGAAACTACACAGAATTTAACTGTAATGTAAAAGTTACTTTTCAAATTCAATAATCAATCTATGCACACAAACCTAAATTGAAAATAAGAAAGAAATAATGAAACAAAATCTTATAAAAAAAGGTGATGACACTCTGAGGTGATTAACACTCATATAGAATTTAGCTCCCTCCTCCGATTGAGGGGGAATTGTTTTTGCAAAAATGAAAGCAAAAAAACTCAAAAATTGTTAAGAAACTAAAGCTAACCTCTGAATAATGACCAAAAGAAAATTCACTCATTTTCACACAAAATCAAGTGTTGTATTGGCTTCAAAGAGACCAAAAAACACTCAAGGACACAAGGAGGACCAACTAGAACAAAGCTAATCAAAGAGAAAATCACGAAAAGGCAATTTTTTGCACGAAACAGGGGTCAGCTCAAGTGCAAATAGGCTACTAGTGCTCTACAATGCAGGTGCATAAAATGCTAGGGTTCTCTGCAACGCTCTATCAGCAGACTAGGGGATGCACTAATCAAGGAAAAGCCAGTTTCTAATGCAAAAAAAATAAAATGAAACTCATTGAAAGGTCTTCCTAAGGTCAATTCAAAATGAGTGAGGCATTGGAGTCATGTTCAAGAGGGGTAACAAGGGATAAATTCAAGGAAACCACTAAGGGAATGAATTGATCCCCAATGGATTCACCAATTTGTTATATGGAATCTATGATTGCGGAGAGAAGTATCTTCCCAAGACCTAGTGGTCTGGTCTACAACAACATAAAACAAAGGCTATAAATTTCTCCTTAGAGAAATTTGAGAATTGAAATATGCTTACTTGTGTTTCATCGTAAGAACTTCTCTCCTCTTCGCTTGTAATCTCCAACTATAGCTCTAATAGCTATAATTGGAACCTGCACAAACAACAACACAAGTCAAATATCTATGACATCTATGTAGCATTATATGATCACTCTATTCAATGGACCAACATTGCATTGAAACATGTGAATGTAAACATAACATAACACATATAGGAAAATGATATACTCTTTGTATTAATATGAAAGGGAGAGAGTTAATAACCAAAAGTGGACGTTGATCTTGTAGAGATCTCCCCAATTTGACTTGTCCTTCCTTGTCACAATGCACACCTTAATGTCACCCTAATGCATGGGAATGATATCTCTCTTATGATCAAAGAAACAACATAAGGGTATGAATAGTCTCCAAAATTCAGCCTCTAGCCTGTGGATGACAGTAAATATATGGGAGAGGATGGTAGTTTAGGAATTCTTATCTATTTACCAATCTAGGCTTGAGATCCACTCTTGATGGGAGGATGAACTCAAGGCATAAGAGGTGAAATATCCAAGGTAGGATCAGATAGGATTTAAAGTTCTTATCCAAGGAAAATGGTTGTAACAACTCCGGGAATCTTTTGGAAGAGGAATCTTCATGATTCTTTTTATTTTTCCTGAATTTCTAGAATCAGCACAGCCACAACAAGGGACGTTCTGCTCTGATTAGAGTAGGTGCAGAACTGAGCAACCTATTGTTGAACACAGGTCCCTAAAGGGCCAAGGTGCGTTGGGCCTTAAAAGCATGGAAATGAACTAGTCAATTTCATAAACTTAGGGATTTGGGAGAGTCATTCTTATGGATTTGTGTAGGGATGATGATAAGGTCCTTATGGATGTTGATTATTCTAGTTTGTAGGCCTATTGACTAGATGTGACAAAATGGCCTATAACATAAATTCTTGGTATTTATTGGTCCTTGGCTTATGCAATCATTACAGTGGTTGATGTTAATCTTTTAATACTATTTGGAGAATCATTAGTTTTATCTCAATATTCAAATTTGAAAAATGTGAAATGAATATGTGGAACACAAAGGCTCAACCTTTCATTTCAAGTTCTTGCATGGAATATTAACTATCAACAAGCTATGTATATAAAAATATGTGTCTTTGGATGGAAAAGTAGTTGGTTAGCTTGTGAGTTGAAAGAGTTGTTGTGAGACATAGTTCGTGAATTATCTAGCAAAGAAAGAAAGATAGAAAAGAGCATACATGAAGCAAAATTGAGGAAGAGGAAGCAAAGGCAAAGTATAGAATGAAGAAAAAGAGATGGAGGTATTCAATATTAAAGACCATGTAAAACAGAATATGAAAACTTTCATGTATTAGGGGGTTGGTGTCTCCTTTCAGGTAGTAGCCTGAAAAAGAATAGGTTGGAGCATGTAAGTGGAAGTGGGTGTTTCTAGCAATTTGCAACTTATAGAATAAAATCGAGGTAGAAACATCACATAGGTAGAAGCCTGCAAAAAATTGATGTAAGTGGGTGTGAGTGCTTCCAACAAGTTTTAGCTTTCAAAATAAAAGAGAGGTTGGAGCCTCCAAAAGTTGATGTAAAAAGCGAATGGGTTCTTTCTCTACATCACAACAACAAAATTAGTGATTTTTCCATTTATGGGTTTCCACTTATCTGTAGTGTCTACATGTGTTTATTTTATGTCTTGATTCTTAAGTTGTAGTTGAATGTTGTTTATATGTTAAATATGTTATAATATGATGTATTGTTTGTCATTTAATAGTTCAGATAAATATTGAAAAAAAAATTGTAAATTGATGACCATGCATGCACTATAATGATTCACCCCCCTCTCAGTATAGTCAAGTTTCCAACAATGAACACATTTTTTTGACCCCCTCTTAGAAAATTTGTGTTGATTTTCTTTGATGATATACTTATCTATTGTAAATCATCGGAAGACTACATTAAACAACTTGATAAACTTGTACAAATTCTTGAGAATAATCAATTGTACAAAAGAAGATCAAAATGTGCTTAGTTGGGAAATAATAAGTAAAATATTTTGGGTCATATTGTTTCAAAGGAAGGAGTTAAGTTGAACCCTCAAAATATCGAATATATTACAAAATGGTCTATTCCTAATAGCACCAAGAGTCTTAGAGGATTTTCAAGACATTCCAAGATATTATCAAAATTTTATTAAGAATTATACATGTGTTGCGAACCCACAAACGATGAGGTTAGTTTGGAATTATCTCTGTTAAAGGATGCCATGTATTCTACACCAATATTGGAAACGCCTTATTTTGGTAAAACATTCATAATAGAATGTGATGCATCATGATAAGGAATTGGACCATTATTCACACAAGAAGGGGGGCCATTGGCTTGTGAAAGCAAAATATTCAAGGGAAAATATTTGATAAAATATATATGGAAGAAATGGAAGAAGTTTACATGATATAAAAGAATGGAAATAGTAACTCGTGGAAGGCACTTTAAAGTCAATACAAACCATGATATCCTAATGTACCTTTTGAAGCAAATATTGGCATCAAAAGAGCAACAAAAATGGGTAGCAAAAATACAAGGGTTTTATTTAGAAATAATCCACAAAAAGGGTAAGGACAATGTAGTAGCATATGTTCTTTCTAGAATGGAAGAAGCCTCAAGTTTATATTATATTACATTGTTTATTCCTGTGTGACCAAAATAAGCTCATTGTGAATGGAAAAATGACAAGATCACTAAACAAAAAATACAATGTATACAGAAAGGAAAGAACTTTATGGAACATCAGGAGTGGAAGGGAGATATACTTTGGTACAAGGGTCGAATATTTTTATGCCCTCAATCAAAGTTGAAGAAATGTATATTAAGGGAGTCCCATGACTCCCTAATGGATAGACATGAATGGCTCCTTAAAACATATCCAAGGATAAAAAAATATTTCTTTTGGAAGGAATGAAGAAAGATATCCAAAGATTGTAAAAGAATGTCAGCTTTTCTAAAGAAATAAAGGAGAGATAATTAAAATCTTCAGGGTTTTACTTCAACAATTACACATAACTAATCAAATATGGGAAGATATGTTAATAGACTTCATTATATATTTACTAAAATATGAAGGTAAGGATGTCATTTTTGTGGTCATGGATAGACTAACAAAATATGCACATTTTTATAAAATACAAATTAAATATAGTGCAATCCAAGTAGAAAAAGTTTTCATGAAGGATATTCATAGAATTTGTGATTTTCCTAAAGTAATAATAAGTGACAAAGATCCAAAATTCATAGGAAATTTTTGAAAATAATTATGGAAGATGAGTGGAACAACACTAGCTACAAGTTCAACATATCATCCACAAACAAATGGTCAAACAAAAAGGATTAGCAAATTTTTAGAGGGTTATATATTATTTTATTATTTAGACAAACAACCCCAATGGATGAAATGGCTTCCTCTAGTAAAAAGGTGTTATTATACTACCTATCACACATCTATTAAAATGTCCTTGTTTGAGGCCCTTTATGGATATCCAACTCCTATCATCTCATACATTTTGCAAGTTAAGTACAAATTATAGGCAATACAGTTACATATGGAGGAAAAAAAGCTGACAAATCTTAAGGAAAAACCTTCACATGGTGCAAAATAGGATGAAGAGGCAAGCCAATCAACATCGAATTGAAAGACAAATTAAGGAGTGTGATTGGGTATTCTTGAGACTACAACCTTATGAGAAATTTAAATTCAATCAAAAGAATAATGAAAAATTAGCTCCAAAATTTTATGGACCCTACAAGATTTTTTGTAGGATTGGACAAGTGGTGTACGAGTTAGTTTTTCCTTCTTCAAGCATTCATAAGGTTTTTCGTGTATCTTGCCTAAAAATTGTTTAGGACAAATTATAGCACTACAAAATAGAACTTCCAAAGTTGGATGAAGAATGAAATTTAATTCTTGAACTAAGTTATAGACTAGCATTCATAATGTCTTCATAATAGAACCATTATGGAGTACCTAATCAAGTGGAAGAATATGATTATAGAAAAGCTACATGGGAAAATGAGAGTTCATGAAGAAACACTCTCAATTACAAGCTTTAAGGTGAAACTTTTTTTAAAAAGGGGGGGTTATGTTAAGGCCCTAATGAGAAGTCATTTTTAGTGGTTAGGTCATCCAAGTGGTAGGTTACATCGTGACACTTTATCTCTGATTTATAATAAAGGAGATTCATTTGTATAGTCATCATATCTTTTCTTGTGTATTGGATTCATTGTAAAAGGAGATTTCCCCCTTGAAGTGGATTATTATTCATTGATTTTACTATCATTTTCAAGGCATTGGTTCATAACATTACACCCTATATTTAATTTGGAGTTGCTTCAACCATACATCTCATCTCTATTGGACACCTTGGAGGTGGAAAAGCGCTTATCCACTATAAAGTAAAACCTTGATTGTAGTGAGCAATCTATAGTGGACTACATCATGG
Source organism: Pinus taeda (assembly GCA_000404065.3). Classification (NCBI taxonomy): domain Eukaryota; kingdom Viridiplantae; phylum Streptophyta; class Pinopsida; order Pinales; family Pinaceae; genus Pinus; species Pinus taeda. The sequence goes on along the minus strand of APFE031530478.1, from coordinate 44,712 downwards.
ACACCATGGTGAATGACACCCCTGAATAAAACGTATCATTGTATTGGGTTGTGAAAGTAGGCATTGTGATTGCTAAGACAAGTGGTTCACCATAAAATAAATCCAATGGAAGACCCCATGTTGTAGGTGAACTTATGCGACGGTGAATATTGCTATTTAATGTGGAAGCATTGATTAAAGTGTCCAACCAATGTCATCTAAAAAACAATCCTAATACTATTAGTGTTTGGAACTTGAACTTGCATCACATTTTCTAGGGATGTCTCATGCAATTTTTGAGGCTTGTATGCCCCACTATCAAGGCCAACTTAATTTGTTGATCTTCATTCCGATGAGCTAAAGAATATCCCTGGTGAAATGTCTAGAAATTCATGATCTTGGAAAGACTTACCTTTATTTCAAACTTTAAGAATTTTTTAGATCGACATTCACACTCAATACTAATTTCATGTATAGGTTAGAGTTATTCCATATTAGGGTTTTGGCATTATTATAAAATAAAGTTTTTTATTCTTGTGATTAGATTTCAATGAATGACTGTAGCTATTATATCCATTTCAAAGATAAATTATCGCCATTTTAAGTACTATGTATTGCTAGGTACATTGCAGTTTTTTGCACTATTGATTTAATAATAGAATTTAGTTTTAATTTTTATACTATACTTTCATGTTTTTTATCTAGTGTTCCTTCTATAATGTTATGTATTCTTTCATTTCATTCTCAATCTAATCCAAATCAAATCTTGTCAAGAAAAAGAAGCAATCAATGTTAAGTGAGCATAACAAAACAAAATCTACTTACTTTGAAGTAATGGTAATTGATTTTATTACTACGTTGTATCAAAATACTCTCATTATCTTAGTTGTAGGAATTAAGCCTTCTATTATTCACAAGTCATGTATGAAACATCCGCAAACTAAAATCTGAAAGACATCTAAAGAATTTGTCTTTGACAAATTTGTTGGAAAGACATGGAAGGAAATAGGGGTTGTGACAAATTGACTTAATGACAAACCATTATATAAATAGATCACATGAACTTGGGAATAACTTGCAGCAATTCAATATGGCGAAATTGATGACATGTAATTTAGATAACATTATATTAAAAAAAAAGAAATTAAAGTAAAAAATATACAAATCATCTTTAAAATCAATCCAGATTAGATAACATTGTATTAAAAAATAATAAAATACTTAAATTAAAGTAAAAACCTAAAAATTAGCTTTAAAGTAAGTTTAAATTTATATTTTTGAGTTAGAACTAAAAATAGAAAAGATTATTAATTTTATTACAGACAATAATAATAATGACAACTATTTGCTTTTGATTATGCACTGATCATAGAGAGAAATATCTATTAATTTGTAATAAAAAAATCTAAAACACCAACATAATCCATCTTAAATCCAAATCCATGTGTAATGTCTATCAAGAAAAAATAGGGATCCATGTGTAATTTTTTTGCTTTTCCATGTCATTTAATATGAAAGAATTAATACATAACATGGAATAAAACGAAATTACATAACATGGAATTAAATGATAAAAAAAGTGACACATTAAGGAATTGGATCCCTCTCCATGCTTGATAAGACTTAAGATAGATCTATGTTGATTTAACCTCAAATTTACTCAAGTTGTCACAAAAAATATATTGATTAGGTAAGAGTTAATCAACTAGTTTTTTTTTGGTAGAGGACCATAATAAAGTTGTTTATTATAGACTTCAATGATTTTAAAAAACTATAAAAAAATCTTGAAGCTAACAACCAGTTTTTCGAAAGCAGGGAATAGAATTTGCAAGAATATTGATAGAGGTTGCTTCTCAAATATTTTTTGTAAATTGATCATGATTATCAAACCTCCATTAATTTATCAACTTCTTATCAATTAAGTAAAGCAATTACAAGAAAAGATGGAATAGATGGTGTTCACAAAAATGCCAACTAAGAATAGTTGTTGTACACATATACATCGTAGGCAGCAACACACATCTTCCTCAAGAATATTAGAACATCAAGGAACGTTTGTTATCCCTTTGACAAGCAAGATGTTATAACATCCATCTTGTGGATGATGATGGAAGAATGAGGAAGGAGAGCTAAGATGGGTGGTTCATTTTTTACTTTTATTTTTAAATTTGTGGATTGTAACTTGGCCATAAGTGTAACTAGCATAGATCAATTTTATAACAAGCCAAGTGCAAAGTTTTGTCTATTAAAAAAATCCAAAATGTTATTTAAGGAAACAAAGGTTAAAATGGAGATATGCTAATTTATTTATTTGTTTAGGTTGGTTTTTTTTTGGAGTCTGGATTTCAATTTCATTCTGATTATGATAATAATAATTTAATTTTAAGGTCACAACCAAGCCAAATACCAAATCGGTGTATAAGAATCTCTTGTTTGTGGGATAAGGAATGTGCACTTCTCACCACACACCTTGCTTATCTTGTGGTTTTCCAAACTTCCATGTCATTTCCATTACCTATCAAGTATATTCAAAGTTTATCTTTACCATATTTACCACAAACTTATATTTTATATATCATGATTTATTTGTTGATCAAAGTAGAGCAACAAAGGTTCTGCTAGCCCAGGTGCGGAAGCTAGCAGAGGGACCCATAAGACAACCACTTAGTATATTGTTAATTTAATTAACTATTTCCTAAAGTTGGACTTCGGAAAAGTTAAAAATCCTAAAGTCAACATATGATTAGATTTCATCCCTTCATCATTATTTAATCTCACCCATTGAAGGTGGTGGTGGGGCCCAGGTCAAATTATAAGAGGGAATAAGGGGCAAAAGTGGCTAGTTTGATTTATCATAAGTAGTGTGTGTTAGCTTAGCAAAAGAAAACTAGGTTTTCAATGGCCAGCAAAAGACCAACAACCAAGAGGAAGAGAAAGAGAAAGAGAAAGGGATAAATAGCTCTAACTCGGCCCAACTTTAGCACGGCCATACAGTGCACAATATTGCATAGAGAAAAGGTGGTGTTGCATGTCTTCTCAGCGCATATAGGTGCAAAGAGGTTGCACTACGCGATCGTACAACAACACAAGTGCACAAGGGGTGTTTTGTTTCTACCTGGGAATTGTTCAGTGGGTTTTCTATGATTAAACGGAAGTGTTCCCTTGCTGCAATTTTTCTGAAGATAATTTTTGTTGAAAAAAATAAAAGAGACACACAGTTTGCAAGTTTCCCTTGATTTAGGGGTTCCTAGCTATATCTAGTGTCTTATTGGTTTTATCTTCAGTTTTGTTTATTTATGTTGTGCATTTTATGCTTACAAAACTTGGTGTATTTGTAATTTAAGTTTCAGAATGAAATTTATTTGTATTTCTAGTTGCTTGCTTAGAGAATTACAAATTATTTACTAGGTTTTAAGGGAATCTTACCGATGTAATGTGCCAGGGATAAGATTTTAAGGGAATCTTACCGACGGAATGTGCCAGGGATAAGCTTCTGGATGGGGAGCAATTATGGGATGATTGTGTCTAAGAAGAAATTTGCATACATGCTTAGTAAGGGTCTCACACCAAGACTAAATATGAAGAGAACCTTTTCCTATCCAGTAAAGGGTGTAAGCCAAAGGGCATGAAGAAAAGTGGTGGTGGTGAGATGAGCTCCAAGGGAGAAAGGAAGAAGAAAGATCTCAACAAGATGAAGTGTTTTTCGTGCCCCTAGTTTGGGAATTATGCTACTAAGTGTCGGAACCAAAAGAAGGGGTCCAAGAAGGACGAGTTCTTTTCTCATTTTGAGAATCATTTCTCACTTATTTCTTGCATGGAAAGATTTATGGATACCAGCTTGTGATGCATAAACAACATTGTGTCCTATCATATGACGGGGAACAAGAACTACTTCAACAAGATGACAAGTAATGGCATGTAGTTCCATATTGAGATGGGATATGATAGGAAGTATCAAGCAGAGGGCAATAGTATAGACAGATTTGAGAGGGAGTTGGGAAACCCTTTGCTTATCAAAGATTTTGATTATGTTCCAAGGCTTAAGAAGAACCTCATTTCAGTTTTGCAATTGGAGGGTGAGGGGTATGAGGTGACCTTCAGACAGTGTAGGGTTTTCATAAAACCCCCAGACCACAAGGTGCCTGAGAAAATTGGCATTAGACATAAGAGCTTGTACAGATTTCACTTTGAGACAATTGTAGCATTAACCAATAAGGGATCATGACTCTGGCAATGAGCTTGGGGATCTATGGCATAGACACTGTGAAAATTCCGAAACTCGAAATCCTACTGCAGCAGCTAATAATATTTCCTCTATTTGTTAAATTAATTAAACAAACTATTTGCAGTTTCCTACGACAAATATTGAACCATATACACTACAGCCTTCACAAAAAAAATATTGCGGAAGAAAAATAAATGTTGGAAAATTAGAGAAATTCTAGCACACACATAAAGATATTGACACAGTTGTTTTTTGACAATTGTCCTCGGAAAAACCCAATGTAGGAAAATCAGTGCAGCAAATGAGGGTTTCTTTATTAATTTTTTAGCAGTAATTCAAGTACAAGAATTCAGACAACAAAACAAAAGAAAAATACTGAGAGAAATTTAGTAACAAATTTCTCACTCTCCATAGTGACTACCTGACCCCGAGATGGACCCTCTGCCCATACGTTGGTGTCTCTACATCACCCTTTGTGCAGTGATTGTGCATTACTGTATTGGGCTATGTCTTTCCTCACGTTGTTCTTCCTGAGTTTGTCCTGCTCTTCCAGGACCACTATTGATGCCCTCTCTCTCTCTCTCCCACAAATCACCCTCTGGCTCTAGCTCCTTTACTGAATTTCATCCACTGAGAAAATTGACTGCCTGGGCAACTGAGTAACTGCATTGGTGTGTTCTCCATCTACCCATCGACTTCTTCTTATAATCTTATGTTAGAGCACCAACAACCAATATTAAAACATAACCTATGGCCCATATTATTTCCCTATCGATTCGTGTGAGTCTCTAGAACATTCACGCCATGAATTAATTAATTTTGATTAATTATTCATATTTCCTAAGTTCAGACTTAGGAATATTAAAAATTTATTAATAAATCTAATTAATTCGTCTCTAGGTAGAATTTCCATAAACGATTTTTGGGTATTGGAGAATACATATATTCTAGCCTCTCCACCAAATCTTGTGGCTAGAACGCATTTGATGCTATAAAAACTAACACTCCCTCTTAGCGAGGAAAGTGTTCTAGTGCTACAATTGCTACCACAACACACTGTCTATGCACCATCTCCTGTGACATTGTTGGTGTTTGGCTATTGTTTCCCACCAACTATTGCGCAACTTTGATATATGTTGCATCTATATTATTGTTGAACCTGTTGTACTACTGCCAACTACCGCATTTGCACAACTCCCTCTGATATGCTTTTGTGCAACTGAGAATCCATCTGTTTATGTTATTGAAACGGGTTCTCCACCATACCCATATGTTCCCTAAACTGGATGAACTGAGCTCTCCCTAGAGCTTTCGTGAGTATCTCTACTACCTAATCTCATGTTGGAAAATATTGTAGCTAGACTACCCCACACTAAATACAATCTCTGATGAAATGACATCTTATATCAATGTGCTTCAACCTATCATGAATTCATGGATTCTCAGAGAGTTTTATGTAACTCTGATTATCACAGTAAACATTGGTCACTCCCATATTCTTCCTGACAAAAATCACGATCAACTTCCTAAGCCATATACCTTTGCATGTAGCTATGTTGGATTCCATATATTCAACTTCTACTGAGCTCAGTTCTCCTGTGTTTTGCTTCCTTCTGCACCAAGAGACCATCCTTGATCCAACACTGAAGCAATACCTAGAGGTACTTTTCCTATCCATTGAAATACCTGCACAATCTACATCTATAAATCCACATAATCCGACATCATCTCCTTGAGTGTATTTCAACCCATATCTCATTGTTCCATGCACATATCTAAGAATGTGCCTAGTTGCTGCCCAATATACCCTTTTTTGTTCTACCATGAATTGACTAAGGGTATTGACAGTGAAACAAATGTATGGCCTAATGTTAACCAGATACATGAGAGACCCAATGAGTTGTTTGTACAAGGTGGGGTCGACTTCTTTGTCCCTTGATGCATCTATCTTCTTCCCATTAGTGATCATGGGCATCGTCATGGGTCGGAAATCCTACATTTTGAATCTCTTCATAATATCTGTAGAATATCTCCCTTGCCCAAGGAAGGTCTCCCCACTCTTCTACCATACTTCCAATCCTAGAAAATAGTGCATCAACCCCATATCCTTCATGTCGAATTCTTCTTCAAGGTTCCTTTTGTAGTCCTTTATGAGCCTTGATGATCCTATCAAAAATAGGCCATCTACATATAAAACCAAAATGAGAGGCTCATTCTCCACCATCAAATAGTAGAGATTGGGATCTACATCACTCTTAATAAATCCCAATTATTGCAAATAATTGTCAATATGACCATACCATGTCGTGGGTGCATGTTTGAGCTCATATAGGGCTTTCTTCAACATGCATACATGAGTGTGCTTCTCAAGCGTTTTGAAGCCTTCATGTTGCTCTACATACACCTCTTCTTCTATCACCCCGTTCAAGAATGATTTCTTGACGTCCATCTCATGAATCTCCCATCCCAACTGTGTTGCTAGGGATATAACGAATCTGATAGAGGTGTATCTAGCAACTAAAGTGAAGATCTCTTCATGGTCCTTCCTTCCTTTTGTGCATACCCATTCGCCAAAAATCTAGTCTTGTACTTCTCTACACTGTTATTTGCAGCATACTTGATCTTGTAGATCCATCTAGAACCTACAAGTGATATGTCTTATGGTCTAGGCACTACCTCCCAAACATCATTTGTCATGATAGAACTGTATTCTTCTACCATGGCATCCACCCACACCTGATGTTGTGCGGCTTCCTAAAAGTTGGAGGGTTCTATAACCTAAGCTACCAAAGCTTGATATGTGTCAGGTTGCTTGCGATGTCTCTTATCTGTCCTAGGAGCTCTAACAAACTCCTCTACATCCCTTAAGGTCTTATGCACTTCCCTACTGGCTCTACCACTGATGGTGGGAGGTTCAATCAGTTCCTCCTCGTGCTCCTACTGCTTCGTCTACTGAGAAATCCTTGGATCTCCTACCCTCGAGGATATAGTAGTATTGGTCACCATACCCGATCCCCATGACTGTCCTCCTACTTGTCCCACTTTTGTCCCTGCTGTTGGACTAACGGAACTTCTGCTGACTAATCACCTGCAGAAATTTCTCGAGATCTTTTGAAAGCTTTATCTTCCATGAACTTTACATCTCGCCTCACCACAATTTTCCTGCTTCTAGGAATGTGGATCTTGTATGCTTGTGAGGTCTCGCTATACCCTAAAAGGAACCCCTTCTCTGTAGTCTAATCCAATTTACTGCACTTTTCATCTGGTATGTGGTAGTAAGCCACACTCCCGAATATCCTCAAAGGACTTACTTCAGGCTTCTTTCCTGTGACTACCCCTTCTGACGTTTTCTTCCGCAATGCTCTATGAGGTGTTCTATTTTGAATGTACATTGTTTTGTTGCATGCCTCTACCCATAAAAATCTAGGCAAATCCTAGTCATACAACATAGCCCTTGCAGCCCCAACTATTGTTTTGATCTTTTGCTTCGCTAGTCCATTCTACTGAGGATTATATGGAGTTGTCATTCTCTTTTGATGTCTTCCTTCGCGCAGAAGTCTGTGAAGTCTTTATCTATGTGTTCTCCACCATTACCTGAATGTAGCACCTAGATGTTTTCCCTGTCGTGTTCTCTATGAGAGCCTTGAACTCTCTGAACCGATCAAAGACCTCATGTTTGGTCTTTAAGAAATATATCCAAGTCTTCCTGGAATGATCATTAATAAAGGTGATGAAATATTCACCACCACTAAGAGCTCTAGTGGACATAGGGCCGCAAATATCTGAGTGTATCAATCCCAACAAGCCATTTTCTCTACTGTCACTTCTAGGAAATGTTGTCTTTGTGTACTTCCCAAGTACACATCATCATGCTCTTTGCTGAGACTGGAACTCCTGTTACATTTTCTTTGAGCATCCTAAGTGCTCCATGGTGTAAATGTCCTATCCTCCTGTGCCATAGTTTGTTCAACTCCTTCCCATTATTATTATCACTACCTACTAGTGCCATTGGAGAATCAAGCTACAACCTGTATAAATTGTTGCTCCGAGCTCCAATTTGTCTCGCCTTCTTCTAGCTAGTGTTTGACATACACTTTCTTCCCCACGAAGTGTACATCGTACTCCTTGTTATGTAACTGGGACACTGAAATTAGGTTCATACCCAATCCTGGCACATGAAGTACATTAGCAGCGCTAATGTTGGTTCGTGTTTCTGTCTAAAATTCTATGGTGCCTGTCCCTACCGGAGTACATTTAGTTTTGTTTCCCATAGTGATATGGAAGTCCATCTGCTCCTCCTGACAACTAGAGAAATATTCTCTAACTCCTATCATATGAGTTGAAGCTCCATTATCAATATACCAGACACTAGATGATGTTGAACCTAACAAGCACGCAAACTCATCTTCCAACCTAGAAGATAATTATGAGGCTTCCTGACTGTTGATTCTATCCATTATTTTCTGTGTTATTTCTCCTTTCCTTCCTAACGCTGATTTTGTTGCACCAAAATACTATGTCCCAGCTAGAAATCTACTTTGCAAAAAAATATTATTGATCCCTCTGCCTCTAGCAATCCTCAATCTAGAAAATTTAATTTCTCTGTCGACTATCTTAGAGAAATAGACTTTTCCTCAAAAACTGACCTTCCTAGCCAAGGGGACTGTGTAGCCTCTGGGGTTTCGAGAAGCTACTTACGTAGTGCTACGAAGTGCCTTCTCCTCTCTAAAACTGCGCTCTCTAGATTCTATTTGTGCTCTGATACCATGTGAAAAATTTGAAACCCAGAATCCTACTACACCAACTAATAATGTTTCTTCTATTTGTTAAATTAATTAAACATACTATTTGCAGTTTCCTACGACAAATATTGGAACATATACAATGCAGCCTTCACAAAATAAATATTGCAAAAGAAAAATAAATGTTGGAAAATTAGAGAAATTCTAGCACACACATAAAGATATTGACAAGGTTATTTTTGGACAATTGTCCCCGGAAAAACCCATTGCGGGAAAACCAATGCAGCAAATGAGGTTTTCTTTATTAATTTTTCAATAGTAATTCAAGTACAAGAATTCGAATAGCAAAATAGAGGAAAAATACTGAGAGAAATTTAGTAACAAATTTCTCTCTCCACAACGATTCCCTAACCCCGAGATGGATCCTCTGCCCATACGCTGGTATCAATGCGTCACCCTCTACACAATGCCCTGGTGGATTATGTCTCTCCTCGCATTGTCTCTTCCTGAATTCGTCCTGTACTTCCTGGACCACTGCTGATACCCTCTATCTCTCTCTTACAACTCACCCTCTTTCTCTATCTCCTTTGTTGAACTTGAGCCACTGAGAAAATTGATTTGCCTGGGCAACTGAGTAGTTGCACTGGTGTGTTCTCCATCTACCCATCAACTTCTTCTCATAATCTTATGTTGGATCACCAACAACCAAGATTAAAACATAATCGATGCCCCTTATTATTTCCTTGTCGATGTGTGCAAGTTTCTAGAACATTCACACCATCACTTAATTAATTTTGATTAATTAATCATATTTCTTAAGTTTAGACCTAGGAAATATTAAAAATTGATTAATAAATCTAATTAAGTCGTCTCTAGTTGGAATTTCCAGAAACGATTTCTGGGTATTGGATAATACATATATTCTAGCCTTTCCACCGAATCTCATGGCTAGAACACATCTGATGCTACAAAAACTAGCAGACACATGGGACATCTACACCATGGCACACTAAGAATTCTCAAGGAGATAGCGACGAGGCTAGCACAGTGCAACATGGACCAACATGGGGTGTGCAAGGGTTGTAGAATTGGTAAGTATGCCAAAGCATCTTTTCCTAGTAGAGACAATAGGGCCAAGGGCATCTTGGACCTTGTTCATTCAAATCTTTGTGGTCCCTTGTTTTTAGTATCCCTCATGGGGTACAAGTATTATGTCACCTTCATCGATGATCACTTGAGAAAGACTTGGATATTTTCTATGAACAAAGAGGATGATTTCTTCTCAAAGTTTCGGGATTTTAAGGCCTTGGCTGAGAACCAAACTCACAAGAAAATCAAGGCATTGAGGTCATATAACGGTGGGGATTACACCTCAAATGCATTCAATGAGTTTTGTGCAAAGGAGGGCATTAGGAGGGAGTTGACCACACCATATAACCCTCAACAAAACAAGGTGGAAAAGCACAAAAATAGGGACATGGTTGGAGTGGAAAAATTTATGTTGTATGACCAGGGGTTGCCCAAGTTTCTTTGGGCTAATGCATGTAATAAACCATTTTTTTTGCAGAATCAGAGCCCAAACAGAGTGTTGGGGCAAGTTACACTAGAGGAGGCCTTTACAAGAAAGAGACTGAATGTGTCACATTTCTGGATATTTGGTAGCCTGCTGTACTGCCATGTACTAGCAAAGAAAAGGTCGAAGTTGGAGCCCACGACGAGACAATAATAAGGAGAGATGTGAAGTTTGAGGAAGAAAGGGCTTTGAGGAAGTGCTTAAAGCGTGAGAGGAGCAACATGCTCCTAAGCAGGAGGCTCAACCAACACCTCAAAGTACAATTGTACATAAAGATGAGCAAGCTGAACAACATGAGGATGAGGGGTTCACACAGTTGGAGGAGAGAGTGGAGCCCACTCAGGCTGTGACTCCCAACACAGGGAGAAGGAGAGCAAGATGGTTAGAGTAGTTGATCCAAGAGGCATAGGAGCAAGTTGGTGCTCCTAGCACATCAGTTCGACAAAGCACACAACCACAGAGATACACATGGTATATGGAACTCATGACAAAGTAGTTATTGGATGTCAAGCCTTCCATCTACCAAGAGGCAACAACTCAACAAGTGTGGAGAGATGTCATGGTGAAGGAGTATGCCTCCATCATGAAAAATGAAATTACAAAGGTGGCTCTAATTCTAGAGGGAAAATCCTTGGTGGGCTCTCGATCTGTCTACAAGATCAAGCATGGGGGTGATGGGAGCATCGAGAAATACAAATCAAGATTTGTGGCTAAGGGGTTCTCACAGGTAGATGGCATTACCTATGATGATACATTTTTTCCATGGCCAAATATTCATTTGTCAAGACCATTATAACCATTACATCTCAGATGGGGATCCACTAGAGGGATGTTAAAACAATGTTCCTCAATGGGGTTGTTGAGGAGGAGAATTAAATTAACCAACCAGAGGAGTTTAAGACATGTGACAGGGAGACTCATGTATGAAAACTTAAGAGAGCCTTGTATGGGCTCAAACAAGCTCCATGGGCATGGTATGCTCATATCAACAACTACCTTCAGGGGTTGGGCTTCAAAAAGAGTGAAGTGGGCCCCAACCTCTACTACATTGTTTTTTGAGGTGAGTCAAACATTTTGGTATTATACATGGATGATATGATTTTGACAAGCATAGATAAGCTCATCCAGGAGTGTAAGAGAGAGCTTGCAAGCAAGTTTGAGATGAAGGATATGGGGTTGATGCATTATTTCCTTTGATTAGAGATTTGGTAGGAAGATGGGGAGATCTTCTTGGAGCAAGGTAGGTACGCTCTAAATATTCTGAGGAGATTCCACATGTAGGATTACAGGCCCATGACCATGCCTCTAGTCACAAACTATAGGAAGGTGGACATCTAGATCGAAGTGAGTAGATCCCATGATTTACTGACAATTGATTGGCTCACTAATGTATTTGGTGAACACACAACTAGAAAAATCTTTTGCAATTAACTCTTTGAGTCAGTTCATGGTCGAGCCTATCAAGGTGCATTGGGTTACTGCCGAACATGTGTTGAGGTATCTCAGGGGCACAACAGAGTATGGATGGTGGTATAAACGGGTTAATGGGGTGAGGCTTGAGGGCTTTACTAATAAAGATTGGGAAAGAAGTTCCACATATAGGAAAAGCAAATTGAGCTACACATTCAATGTTGGATCAATAGTTGTTTCCTGGTTTAGCAAGAAGTAGCGATCATTTGCATTGAACTCAAGAAAGGCCACGCACATGGCTATTAGGCTTATAGCATGCGAAGTTATTTGGTTGATGAAGTTTCTCATGGGCTTGTTTGGACATGAGCTAGAGCCCACCGTGATCCACTCTGACAACCAGAGTTGCATTAAGCTCTTTGTGAATCCAATGTTTCGTGATCGCTCAAAGCACATCGGGATACACTATCATAACATTAGGGAGATTATTCAAAGAGGTAGAGTCAGACTCCAATACATACCAACATACGAGCAGATAACAAATATTTTGATCAAGGCCTTTCCAAAGAGCATATCTGTTTACCTCAAAGATAAGTTGGGTGTAGTGCAGAGCACCTTCCTCTCTAAGAGGAAGTTTTGATTGGAGTAGTGCGTCAAGGGTTTTGCTTGCCAAGGTGCTAAGGCTAGTAGAGGGACCCACAAGATAGCCACTTAGTAGATTATTAATTTAATTAACTATTTCCTAAAGTTGGACTTAGAAAATCTAAAAATCCTGAAGTCAACATATGATTAGATCTTAGCCCTTCATCATAATTTAATCTCAACCATTGAAGGTGATGGTGGGGCCCAGGTAGAATTATAAGAGGGAATAAGGCACATAAGTGGTCAGTTTGATTAGGCATAAGCATAGTGTGTTAGCTTAACAATAGAAAGAGAAGGGATGAATAAAACATCAACGACCAAGATGAAGTGAAATAGAAGGGATGAACAACTCTAACTGAACCCAACTTCAGCATAGTCGTATAGTTCGTAGAGAAATGACATATTGTGCATATGTACAATGCATACATGTGTGTAGAGAGGTCATATTGCATGGCCCTACAATAACACAAGTGTGTAGGGGGTGATTCGATTCTACATGGGAGTTGTTTGGTGGGTATTCTGTTGTGAAAGGGAAGTGTTCCCTTGTTGTGTTTCACAAGTGTGTAGGGGGTGATTCGACTTTGCCTTGGAGTTGTTTGGTGGGTATTCTGTTGTGAAAAGGAAGTGTTCCCTTGCCGTGTTTTTCTTGAAGATAACTTTTGCAAAAGATAATCAAAGAAACACACAATTTGCAAGATTTCCTTTGAGTTGGGGTTTCTTGGATATAACTAGTGTTATGTGTTGAATGTGTTTTGTCTTCGGTTTTATTTATTTCCATTGTGCATATTATGGTTAGCAAACTTAATGTATTTGTAATTTAAGTTTCAGAACAACAATTATTTGTATTTCTGATTGCATTTTTAGTGAATGTCAAATCAGTTACTCAATTTAAAGGGAATCTAGCATTATTAATATCTCAAATTTATCTCTTCAATATTTGGAAATAATTTCAATATAATCTCATGAAATTGGATTAAACTCTTACTGTATTATGATTGAGTTTCTGGCACAATGTGAATAACATATAAAAAGTAAATTATAAAAGGAACTATATAAAAATAACAATTAAAATGAAAAAAAAAACCAATAAAAAAAAAAACCAAAATGTCAATCATAACAACACAAAACTAAAATATTTTTTTTTATAAGAACAATGTAAATAGAATAAACCATTTAAAGAAAATAAATTTTACATCTCTATCAACCAAATATTACATTATCAACAAATACCCATCTTAATCTTAAGTACTAAAACTTAATAAAACATTTAATAAATATGGAAAAAAATTATATTATTTTTTAATTTTTATAAAATCTCTTTAAATAATATATAATTAAACTAAAAAATACACCCTAGTGTTGTCATTTGTATAACACCTCACATCTCTTATAACCTCAAAAAAAAATTTAATATAAATTAATCAGTTACCATCCATATAAAATATATGGACATTATCCCTATACCTCTTCACCATTATACATCACCCTGGCTTAATTCTTACTCAATAATTTAATCATTTGTTATTAGTGAAAATATTATTTCTATCATTTGTTATTAGTGAAAATATTATTTCTTACATTGATTGTGAGGCTAAACTTTGTATGGAATGGCGCTAAACTTTGTAGGCTAAACCATGATTGTGAGGCAAATATCAACTTTAGTGCAAATATTTCATGTGTGTTGCTTTTTGAGTTATATGTTGGGCATACTTGGCATTATCCATTCAATATGTTGGGCATACTTGGCATTATCCATTCAATGCCAATAATTTGATTTTCTACCTACTTAAAACAAACATATGCCTGCAATTATCAATATCAACGCCCGGATTACTTCCGTCATGGAATAAGTAAAGAATTGGAACTTTGAGAGGCTTGGAAATGTACACTAGTCTGTAGCTGTACTTAGAGCTGGTGAAGTGGCCCGCATCTGCTCAACAGCAGGTAACTGAACAGAACTACTGAGTCGGAATAGTAGAAACACCCCCAGGATTTTGAATATTTGATGCTACTTGCGGCACATGTGTGGATGAATCACATAAAGACAACACCTGTTCAGATGAACTAGCTTGAATCATAGGCTGCACTTCTGAATAGCTGTATGGGTCAAGACAGTTCTCACATGTATCTGTAAAAAAGGTATCATAGATATACAAATTATCATCAAAATCACTGCCTAGTAAAACTTCTTGTGCCCAATTGAGGTCATCTTCAGCTGTAGCATTTCGAACGGAAGTAGCATTCCTTGAGAGCACGTCAATAGAATTCCCATCGTCAGCATTCCTTGAGAGCTAAATAAGTCTCCAAGGTATTTTGGTCATTGTTGTTTGACGGCAACATATTCGAAGGTTCTGTTGTCACCATCGGGTTGCTTTCTAAAGAACTTATTTTGCTTCCATGACTTCTTGTAGCCATGATACTGGGGCCAGTTCCATAAAAATGCGGTATGTCCCCTGGTGTGAAACCTACATGCATGTTTAAAATCTGGCCTGGGAGATAGTGGCCATGCTAATAGATGATACAAGATTTGTATAAGATGCACATTATGGGTTTTCCGTAGATGAACAAGACTCTTCTTGGATGGATCCTACAGGATGCACAGAGCTACTTCCATTATATAATGAAACCATTGCATCTGCATCAGTACTGGCGTCATAACTTGTACCAACCTGATCCATTGAACTAGTGGAGCTTGCAACTCTAATTTCAGTCCACCCATGCAGACGAGAAGACAATCCAAAGGTAAAGGGACTTTGTGTCTGAGATTGAGGGTTCAATTGCAGATTGTTCGTACATAAAGATTGCCTGAATTGATTTGCAGGTTGTCTTGGAGGATTCGATTTGAGATTGTTTGTAAATGAAGATGACCTTAATTGATTTTTAGGTTCTGTCTAAGGTGGATGGTTCAGATTATTTGTAAATGAAGATGGCCTGAATTGATCTCCACAACTATGGTTAACATAGCACGGAATACATGCAACAGTCCCTGTACTGACTTGATTCCTTCTACCCACCTCACAAGTGGAAATCATGGAATCTGCAAACATGCTTTAACTCTGCCCAATTATTTCATTATGGAGAAGTAAATGAGAACACAAATCAAAGACAGAGATAAGATAATTATATTTATGTCCAACTAATGACCACAAAGTAGGTCAAAGGCACTGTTGAGTACACTGATGTATATACAAAGTGGGAGAACCAAACCGTCTCCTATAAAAGATACAATGCATGAAGTAAATCAACATCTGGCTCTAGCGGAGAAGATCTAGGACCTAATAGGTCTGAGGATCATACCCATCTCCCCTAACATCTGAGGCTGAATGAATAACGCTGAACAAACTCAACAATGTCTGTTGGCCCGATGAAGGGCCGATGGCAAGCGCAGACTGTCCACTAAATCGTGTCCTGGGGGGTTCACACACTGCTGAATGCTGGAGGACCTAGTCTGTCTCCCAGGAATGGATCTGAGACGGAACTGCTGCTGAGATCTCGTGTAGCAGGGTGAGGTCCCACGGATTCTCACTGATCTAGAGTCTAAATACGTACCGGTATCAATCGATCTCTTGGTGCCCCTGTCTAAAGGTAGTACCCTGAAAAATGTCGTGATCCTCTGTGTGGGGTCTAGTCTGATGGGAGGCTGAAGAATATGCGCTTGGAACCTAAGAGCCTCCTGTATATATAGGGCCAAACATCTCTGATCCAAGTACTTGAAAAAGTTAGCGAGGGTCCGAGAATCTCTGAACAAGCAATGAAACCTTCCCCTGATCTCGTAGTAGACAGGGCACCCAAGGATGAAGTGCACCTCGGTTTCCACTTCCTGTAAATGACATACCTGGCAGAGTCTGTCTAGTCTATCCACCTAGTGGTCTGTCTCTACCTGAAGTCTATGAGAATCTACTCTGAACTGGCCTAGAGGAATGCAAAGAGCATGCATCCAGTGGTGAAACGTATACTGGGGTCGAACAATGAGCCCGTCTCTCAACTCCAAGAAGTGCTCAACATAGAAGGCCATCTTTGGGCGCAACCCTCCTGGAGGATTGACCCAAGTGACCTGGACGAACTGCCTGTAGATGTCCTCCCTGATGATCTTGTTTAGCTCCTAAAAGGTGACCGGGAGCATCTAAGGAATATCGGAAAGGAGGAAGACGATCCAACTGAATTCCCACTGACTCTAAGAGGTTTGAAACTCCTGTAAACCAACATCTGGCTCGGCCTAAGGGGGTAGAATGGGCAATAGTCTCAAAAGAGCAATATGCCAAGTAAGGATAACGGTCCCTACTCTTTATCGAGTCTGCCAAGCCCTGGACACGATGCAAGAATGAAACCAATCTGAAGACCGTCTCAAGCTGAAAGGGCTGAGCTCCGAACTCTGCAAGGATGATGTGCTGTGGCACTGTCAGTTTGCACCTAATGATGTGGCGGAGAAGAAGAATTTGGACTCCCTCAGCTGAAGCCCAGTTTGACTCAAGTAAAGACGGTCCCCAAATCTCTGAGCCATATAGAACAGTGGGACGAATCAAGGTGTCCATGAGGCTCATCTTGGACGAGATGTCCTGGAAGTGATGTCGAAAGCACTGTCTCTCGAGAAGGGCTAAGGATCCATATCCTTTGTTGATCCGAGGCTGAAGCACTGGTCGCAAACTGAAGCGGGGACCTAAAAATTGCACCCCCAAGTAAGAATATGTGCTGGTGCTCTCAATCTTCTCCCCTCTGAATAGAAAGTGAAGGTCTGAGGTTTTCTTCACCCAATTGAAGATTGTAACCTTGGTTTTACCCAGGTTGACCATCAAATGTCAATGGTCACAGAACAAAGCTAAGGCATCCAACTTCCTCTGTAATCCTTCTGGGGATGAGGAGAGGAGGACCACGTCGTCAACAAAGAGTAGAATAGATATCAAAACTTGGTGAAGCAAGCAGTCGTCAATGTCCTGGATATGCTTGTGTAGAAATGCTTCCAACTCATCAATATAGATTCTAAACAGGGTAGGAGATAGTGGACAACCCTGTTTAACCCCAATAGTGCTTCGAATGAAATCAAACATCCCATGGGCTGCATGAAGACGACCAAGAACAGACTCATATAGGCGCATAATAGTGGTCAATAGTGTTGCAGAAATGCCAATATCTCTGAGTCTCTGGAGCAAGGCCTCCCTCGGAACAGAGTCAAAAGCTTTCCGAAAATCTATGAAACTGTTAAACACACATGGTGAATGAGAGAAAATATGAAAGATAAAGCTTGCATTACATTTTTATTAATAATAGATGTACATTTATAGTACAATATGGTGACCATTGGGATTCACATCCCAAGGTCCCTTGGACTACTTAGTCTGTTCGGCTTCCACACTAACCCATTTAGGATTAGGTGTCCCCCCCCCTAATCCGAAGGGTTATGTATGAGTCCAAGAAAAGAGCTGTAATACAAAATGTGCAATAATGCATGGCAGCACTAGGCTGAATGTGCTCTATGAAATGTTGGTAAAAAAGGGCGGTGGTTTAAGGATAGCCACCAACACTGGAACGCTTAGTGCAGTTCCCGGAACTCTTCCAAACTTGCAAGAAGCTGTAAGTCTTCTGCTAGAGGAAGTGATCCTATTGTTTTAAAGAGGGAAACCTTCAACCATAAAAGGGAGGCCTCACCCCATATAAAAGGTAAAACTTCAACCTGTAAAAGGGAAGTCTCAACCTGTGATGGTTTAAGGATGACCAACAACTCTGGAATGCTTATGCAATTCCTGGAACTCTTCCAAAACTGGCAAGAAGCTGGAGTCTTCTGCTAGAGGAAGTGTTCTCAATTTTGTTCCCGGAACTCTTCTAAATCTGGCAAGAAGTTGAAGTCTTCTGCTAGAGGAAGTGTTCCAGATTGCCTACTAAAGGCATGTTCACGGACATCTGTGTCTCTGGCTACAACTCTGAAACTGGTGTGGCAGGTTGTGACTCAGGCTCGCTTGATGTGGCTTTGAAGCTTGTAGATGACCATCATTTCCCCCCCTGTCAGATACAAGGTGAGAAGATGGATAAAACTCAACTGCAAGACT